>KZ651058.1:970457-1005905 GCA_001010745.2 Gerris buenoi | reverse complement strand
TTGTTCAAAAACAACTTATCTAATGCACATTCCGACAAAAGGTAGGAAAGATAAACAAATCTCAATATTATACATTATTTAAAAGCTGCTTCGTCTACAGAAGACATTCTGGTACGCCATCGTTCCAAGAGATAATCTTCCGGTGGAACTGCGGGTAGAGTTGATTTAAAACGGACACATGCTCAACAGATAAATGGTTAAAGATGAGACCCCAGGCTTGGTTTAGAGATGAGGAGGGTATATAAGAGAAGGGCACAGCTAAGACCTGGATATATTATGCAGTTCAACTCGGCAACTGTGACAAATGGGCACTTCCACGACCAACCTCTCCAGAGCCTCTTAGGCAAACAGCCTTATATGCATATATGCATACACTCCGCATTCCTTCAGCATCTTACCCATATGGTCTTTTCAAAATGAACTTTTTTTTTCCTTTTCTTTCCTATCGTTGAAAAACCACTAGATACACCCAAGTGTTTTTGTTTTTTTACTCCCGTCGACAACACTCGGCGAATATTGAATGAGGAGGTTGTTTTTCCTTCCTTATACTTATATATTGGATCAATAAATGTAAGATTAAGATCGTTGCTTATGATAACATACAGTTGTTTATTTAATTTTTTTTTCTTTTCGCATCAGTTTACTTTTCTTTTCGTATAAATTTAAGATTGCCATATGAGAACAGGGACCTAAAGGGAGGACCTATAGAAAAACTAAAGGAACCCAAAACCTTTAGTTCTCCAGGTTGGCAATTTTTAACTCTTAATATCGCTAACGAATAAGGGCGTATAAAGCCCATGGGGGAACTTATAAAACCTGTAGGGGAACGTGTAAAGCCTATGGGGGAACGTATAAAGCCAGCATGGGGCGTGAAAACAGATGCGTGCCATGCTTTAAAGATATAAAAGATCATAACATGAGAACAGTGACCTAAAGGGAGGACTTATAGAAAAACCCTTTAGTTTTTCTAAGAGAGTTTTCCTAGAGAACTAAAGGTTTTGGGTTCCTTTTGATCCCAAAACCTTTAGTTCTCTAGGAGTCGAAAACATGATTTAGTTATCATTGTAGCCGACCATGATCAAGCTCCTCCTCTATGGAGAGTTTTGCCGCTGTCAGTTATGTGTTTTAGAGGATTTGACTGTGTGGGGCGTCGCTAAACGAATAGGCGAATGACTGAATCCATCTACTCACACCAAAAAAATTTTAGGTAAATTTGTCCTGTAAACGGCATTAATGCCGGCTTCTAACCGTTCACTATCAGCAATTTTCTTCAACTTCTAGCAATAAAAATTCTTAGTTATTAAGTTTTGAAATCCATTGGTTTTGTTCAAATCCAGGATTTTAAAAACCTCAGAAATTCTCTTAGCCGCTTCTCACAATTCTCCATTGTCGATCTCTGTATTCTTCGATGCTTCCACCATATAACACTTGTTTTAAGATACAATGCGAGAAAACACGCAGTTTCACTCTCATGCAATTTTATTGAACTTATCGCACTAATTTATTTATTATTTATTTATCTACTTACTTAATTTATCGTGCTAATTATTGCCATCTTGCATTGGTAGAAGCAAACTCACCAATGTTCGTTCATATGGGTGTTTGACAAAAGCCTGCCTCACGCTAGCATTTCACCTCTCATGGGAACCCTTCTAATACTTGAACTAGTTAGAACATGCGTACATTAAATATACACTTAGAGTATACTTGGTTTATTGTCACACAGCAGTTTCTAACTTAATAAAGACTTGTGTTTTGGCATTATATGGGGTGCCACTTGAAAAATGCTTGATTTACACAAGGAGCTACGACGTCCCTTTGTCCTTTTGTCTTCCCATCAAGCTTTGTGCACTTACACAAGACGACGAACTTTAAGAGTTTCCATCGAAAAAGAGGCATACTATCTTCTCTAATTTTATAAATCGAATTCTAAAAATGTTATAAAACACCTAAATATAAATAATTAAAATTAAATAATTCTAATTTTCTTCTACATGGTTCTACAAACTTTCTTTTTACCTTGAATCCAAAACGAAAAGAATTTAATTCACTCTAAAATCCATCTATAAAATTAAATCCATAACTAAATTAAATGAAAATAATAATTTCAGATATTAATAATTCCGACGAAATTACTTAAAAATAAAACCGAATGAGAAGCTGTGTACAGTAGAACGAATGGCCGCTGACTTTGACAAGATAATAATAGATAGCACGCATATGGGAAATAGGAATAGATTGCACATACAAAGCATTCAAATCAATACGGCAGAAGCCAAGAGCAGCATCGCATGCAACACCACATAGCTTACTCAGACTCTTCAACGGTAAACTATCAGCTAATGAAAACTAGGAATGAAAAGAAACGCAACAATAACATCAGTTATTAGCCATCACTCAATCAAGAAGATGAGGATTTAGTGTCAAAGACAGACATAACCTCTATTCAAATTTTAGAGGATAGCCAAAAAACTGTAGCTCAAATTCTGCAGGTGCTATAGGTGCGTGCTTATTAATTGACGCAAAACTAGTTAGTTGTTAAAAAAAAACTACAAAATTTGATATTTTAATATTCAAATTGCACTCTGGATTAACACATTAGGAATTATTGTAAACAACATAGGAATGCTTTAGCCAAATTGCTACTTCCTGATTGGCTAACATGTGCAATATACATGCCCACTTTTAAGCAAAACGCCGCGCCAGCAGCTTGGTCCGAATTTGAAGAAAAAGTTGAAATATGATTGCAATTTTACTTCTTTTCTGGTGCAAATGGATAGCAGAATCTGATGCAGTATTAAAACTATATAAGAAACAATTGATAGCTGAAAATCTAAAAAAAGATTTGATACTTTTATACTCTTGAAATATTAACCATTATAAGAAAACTGAAAAGTGCAACGTGTAAGCTAGTTGACATATTATATAATATACGTACTATATGACATGTTAATGTGTCAATGACAAGATGCTGTCAGTAATTGTAAATTCATATATATANTTTTTTTTTGATAACGATATAGTTATCAACAATAACACAGATAAACCAGCAAGATGAACATATGTAGTTAATACATAAATATCAAAGAAACATTGCATTAAGAAGAAAAAAACAGGCAATTAATTAAAAAAAAAAACTGTAAAAAGAATTAATTACTTAATTAACAATAACAATAGTAGATGTAAAATAAATAAGTAATACTCAAACATTTTAAAGGCTTTTCAGAATAGATTTAACAAATACATTTTTAAATAATGATTTACTTCAAACGCAATATGTTAATATCTTCAAACACCACAACAATGTATTAAAGGAAATTAGATTTAAGACTATAAGATTAAATGTAATATTTATGATGAATATATTTACTATCTTCCTGAAATATATAGTATATTTAAGTGTATTAACGAATAATAAATATTTATATACTCATAAATTCTATACTTAGAACATTTATCTTTTAGCTTACTCAATGTGTAGCAATTTCCCGCAACTACATTCCTTCCATACACTGTTATCTCATAAAATGAAAGCAGAACAGAGATCTATAATTAGATAAAAAGTTTTATTATCTTCACGATTATTTTGATTTTTTGTTTTTCTGTTTTGTTTGGATTACTCCTCCGAATTTAATTTTTTTATCTAATTTTAGCTTTAACAAAGAAGTGGGATGTTATTGATCTGGCAATGTTGGCCGAAGAAAAAACTTTTGAAGAGGGATCTAGTGATGTGAAATTTGGCAACATTGTAGGGGTTTAGATAAAAAGCAAGAAGTTCTGAATGTCATAAGTTATCGAAATCATATCATATGATATTGTAACAACAAAGTTAAGAGATATATAACTCACCAGTAGAATATCATATTAGGATGAAATATAAAAATAATAAAATAGGGTTCAAACTTCAAACAAACGGTTATTGAAGGCGATAAAGACACGGTTGGCCAGTAAGAAAACTTCTGGAGGCCAGACCATGTCTGAAACCAGATGCTCAGTTTGTTCCTCTCTAGAGAGGGTGTAATGTAAGTTATTTAATTATTTCCAAGACGAAGAGTTTGAGAGTGCATGACATTATTGTCTTATATGTTCTTAAGTATAGTAGCTAAAGTAAACCTTATCTATACTAGTAGTTTTGTGAACAGTAGACCTCGCGACGCTAAAAATTGAAAAAAATCCTTTATTTACGTCGATTGTAATGACGTCAAGGATAATTCCTGCCAAATTCGAACAAACATTCCTTCAAACTTTAAAAAAAAAATTACTTTTAATTCGATGAAATCAAATTTAGTCTTGGCTTTCCAAATAGTCGGAGTTGGTTATATTTAGTTTACAAAATTAGGAGACAGATTAACCAACAAAATTACTAACTTATCAATAAATAGTAGGTAATTGATTAATTAACTATTAACTGATTATGGTCGTCAGAAATAGAATAATCTGTGCAAGTTTCAGCATGCTAGCTTCATTAGGAGTTAAGGCAATTTAGAAAAATAAGATAAATACGCAGAAAGATTTACAATATATCAAATATGCTTAACTATTATGAACTATATATACATATTCTTGTCGGCGAAATATAAAATAAACTATTGTAGGTAATGAACAGTAAGCAATTAAAAAGGGAAAAATGGCGATGTGTATTGTGTATTGTGAAATAATAAACAATGCGCGCGCATCCCGGAGGATGCCGGCTTCTCTAGCTCTAGCTAGCTCTTAAACCAGAGGATTCCGGGTTCGATTCCTCGTTGGGAAGGTTATTTTTATGCTACTTCTAAACATTTTTAAGCAANGTGGGGGGTCACATTATTTTATACTTATCATTATCACACTTTCAACTCTAGTGGGGGGTCACATTATTTTATACTTATCATTATCACACTTACAACTCTAGTGGGGGGTTTAATTAGTTCTCTACACTTTATTTTATACTTGTTAAACTTTCAACTCTAAGTGGTGGTAACATTATTTTATCCTTATATCATTTTCAACTGTAAATGGGAGTCACATTATTTTTTCTTACCACACTTCCAACTATAAGTGGGAATTATGGGACCATTTATCCAAAGATAGGAAGAGAGGAAGCTATTGGTCGACGTTATCTTTTGCTGTACGAATCAGTTACACTATATGTTACCATAATAACGAAAAATATTATTTCAAAATTGTCAATTTAGCTCTATCTCTTCTAATTATACTAAACTGTGGTATAATTGTGTTTTACAGTAATGTGTGATATAACACAGAATGCGGGAGCTGGACAGCACAGGTGTTTACTTACATACTGGCATCAATACAAAGACAATCATATAACAATTTCGTGGAGCAATAAGAATATATTAATAATTGTCAGTGTTTTCTACATATCGCTCTGAGCTAACTTACTTCACTCTACTTGAACGCTGTAAAAATAAAACAACCGGGGTAAATAAAAAAATCGAAACAAATAATAAAGCTTCTATATGAAATATATAATAAAATAATAAACGATAAAGTTTCAGACTAATAATTATTTTCTCTTATTTTTTCTTATTTTTTTTATTTTATTTTTTTTTGGATGTCGGACTACTTATGGTCATATACATCCGAATGTAGTCTGTACGTGGGTATGGTGTGTTTTTAAGTATGTTTAATTATTCTATGTATTTATTTATATTTTATATTTCATGTTTAATACCTGGGATCACGAGAAATCTTGTACTTAATGAATAAGGGTCACAAAATGGAAAAATAATTATTTTATTTTATTTTTTCTTATTTTTTTTATTTTATTTTTTTTTGGATGTCGGACTACTTATGGTCATATACACCCGAATGTAGTCTGTACGTGGGTATGGTGTGTTTTTAAGTATGTTTAATTATTCTATGTATTTATTATTATATCTTTGTGATTATAGTTAAATTACATTGTGATGTATTTATATTATTTGTATTTAATTCTATTGAATTGTTATTTAGTTCTTAATAAATATTATGAGTGTAATATGTTTGTAATATGCGTTTGTATGTTATATTTCATTAAATAAGTCTAATTTAATATTAAGTAAAAATTTAATATTCAATCATTGTCAAGGGATAAAATATTTCTTAAGGGATAAATATTGTGTGTAAAAATATTTCTGACTAACAGCAAGCTAAAAATTTGTGTGCAGGTAATCTTTTAATGCCTTTTAACAATATGTGTTCGGCTAAGTTCGTCTGCGGGACATAGCTTTACAATAGACATTTGATAGACAATAATACATTTGATAGGCAATAGACATTTGATTCCTGAGTACGAGTACAGAATTAGTTAGTTAGCGGACCAAAAATCAAGTTGATGGAAATTTGACACTCAATTGACCTCTTCGATTTTGAGTAATGTTTGACAAAATAACCTATTACTGAAGTGAAAAACTAATATCAACTAACTATCAAACAAGTATTATTTTCAGTGGTGAGACTGTTTCATTGTATTTAAGTAATTTATACAATTAAGTAATTTAAGTATCCATTGAGTATATGAGGGCTTCTAAGGTAAAGAGAAAATACTTAGAGCCTGATAATATGCAAGATAAGATAAGATATGCAACATGAGTGATAAGATATGCTTAAAGATGCTTAAAACACCTTTAAGCATATCTTATTATTAATTAATTCAAGTTTATTGCATTTCCAATAAATTGAAATTAATTAATGATAAAATTAACGTCCGGTTATTTTAACAGAGGGGTAAAACTTCAATTCTTCTGGAGAGAAGAATTGAGTAGATTCATAATATAGAACTTAAAAAGCTCTTGTAACATGCAGGATAGTCCTCAAACTAAGGATGGTCCTCTACTAAGATGGTACTCTTAATTATAGTGTTTTAAACAACACACTAGAGACGGTACTACTTATATAAGGTGAGTATGCTTATCATTATCTCCAATGATTATAGAACAAATGCGGTTTCATATGAATATAAATCATCAGGTGTATCATAGTAAAAATTAAATAATATTGAAAAAATTGTATATTTATTAAAAAAAAAAAATGCTCACTTTATCGATTTTATGGAAAAATATTAAATCATGGATACATTTTTTGGGCATTGAATCCACATATCGACATTTAAATGTTTTTTCCACGAAGGAGAGAAAGTCAGGGCACTTCTTTAGATTGTTACTCCCCTCTCCTGTTTTTTGTTTTAGAACATAAATGACTTCAACTAAAAACTATTAAGACAAAGGAATGTTTAGTCCAATGTCCTTTTGGATATAGGAATAACCACACTTCTGTTTTTATAAGGGGAGAAACAATCTAAAGAAGAACATTTCGTACCTTTTTTAGTCTGTCACACCCCTCTGTTTTTGNTATAAATAATATGAAATCTAATTTATATTGATAGTGGAATTAGTTATGATCAAAGAGCATAATTAAATTTGTATAACAGAATATTTTTTATATATAAATAACAAGTAGTTACCCAACGTGCAAACATGTTTTAATAATATCAAAGAAAACTTCCGAAAAAACAACAATAACAATCAGAGAACTTACTATAATCACAATTTTGGCCTATTTTAGTCAGAATATCGAATTTCAAACAAATAAATATGTGTAAACAAAACAAAATATTTAAAGTTTTCTTTTTTACTACGTTTTATGCTTGCTTTCTTGTTTGTTTGATTGTCCAGTACAAATCTTGCAATTGATTTTTAACAAACTTCCCGAGTTGCTTGATATTTGAAACTTTTAGATCAGCTCAGAACACGATGACAATGCATTATTTTAATACTTTTATCTATCGTTCAGCAAAATTCTATTAGTTTTCAGCAAATTGTGCTGTATGAAAAGTTAGTTCAGAAAAAATCCACAAGTTATTTTATTTGTTTTGTCAGATCCCATATTATTTATTATAATCTTCATTTTTATGGGTTCCAGATTTGATTTTTTATTAAAGAGAAAAACAATGAATGACAGGGAAAAATGAAAAGTAAATAAAGAACTAAATTGACGTGTGACAACCACGGTTGTTTAGACTTGTGTCTTAAGGGGTCCACACACTTACAGTTTAACTGATGATAATGATCTAACAGTCCACGGAGCTTGGCCACACACTCGTCAGTTTTTCTTAAGATGACGGACTGCAGTCGGAGGTGAACTGTAGGTGTGTGGAGGGTTGAGGCGAGGATCGGATGGAAGGAGAGACGAAAGTCCGTGGACTGTCAGGCCTGTGCCTTATCATCTTTATTTTGTTTATTTCCCTCCGTCGGACTGCGTTAAAAATCGTCAGATCTCGACCTGCAGGCGCTCATCGCACAGCGTGTGGCTCATACAGGCACAGATCTGTAGTTCTTTACGATTGCCTGCAGGCGGTGGACTGTTAATGTGTGGAGGTCTGAGATTTTGGCCTTACGATAATCGTATAAGATAACGGCCTACAGTTAAACTGTAAGTGAGTGGGCCCCTTTAGGTATCGGTTTAATTTTTCTGCATCTGCACTTCTTTACTTATACACATTTTTCTTTTATTCTTCTCCTACTGTCCCTACACACAGGGGCATATCAATGACATGGTTAAGATTCGGTGTTGGCGAGATCCGGCAAAGATTTGTCCTTTTATAGGTTTAAGATCAGCTCTCTAGATGGTTATCATTTATGTAAAGTAAATAAATTCGGACTATTTATTTTTTCACTAACATTGTTACATATGATTCAACAGAAAATTAAAAAATGTAATATATAAAAAGTTCTTTTTATCCTCTAATTATTAAATAATCTACAGAAAAAATTATGTATTACAATAATTTCAAAATAACCACGAAGTTTTTCTTGCACCACCTACACTAAAACCATAATTGGCAGCATTAATTTTCTAGTTTAATTTACATTAATCAACTCTGTGATTACATTTCTACTGCAATCTTATGTAAACATTAAATTACATGTGCAAGTTAACATCATGTTAATGTAAATTAGGTAGACCATATAAATTAGGTTCTGATGCCCATGCTTACACAATGTTAATTACTAATTAGTTTTAGGAGTTTAATACATAATGAATCTTTAATAACTGTTGAGAGAACATGGGTTGCGTTGAACCCATATATATAATTAAATTCGTTCTTACAGTGTTGCCAATATACTTTTTTTGTAAAGTGGACATATTTAGTAGTATTTTTACTTTTTAAGATCCTTTAAATTCACCTTACTTTCTTTTAGGCCATTAAAGAAATATTAAATTCAATTTAGTTTATCATCAAACCAGCCTTCAGCCTTCAACAGGCCATCATCAGTGCCGATTGCAGAAGAAAAAGCGTTGATTTTGACACCTTTCTAACCAAGATAATTTTGTAACTGATGGATGGTCAGGTGTAATATTAGTCAAATTTAATTTCTTAATATCATTAAAAGTTTTGACCCTGTTGTAAGGTTATCTTCTGTAATGTTTTTATCCTGCAATAAATAACATACTAAAATTACATTTTATAGCAAGTAATTTTAGTTTTATGATAACATTTACAGTTTAAAAGAAATTCTTTTAATGAGAAATAATATAAAAATACAATTACTTACAATTAATGGCCTCGTGTCGTATGAGTAATAATTTTTTTACAACCTCCATGAGAGAGGATCGTGAGTGGTAATTAATTTTTATAGAAATAACAATAAAAATTTGACATTTAAAAACTACAACATAACAAAGTCACAAATTTATATGTAACAATTAGTGGTTATATAATTTAATTAATATAATGCAGTTATTGGAAACATAACAATTAATATTTCAATTATTAATACGCATAATTTTAATTACATGTTTAGAATGTAGGGTTTGTGCGCAAATCGATAATTTAAGTTATTAAATTCAAAGTTGTGTTGTTTTTTTTTTATGAAAATTTATTATGGAAAGCCACATATACTTAAATTTTAAAATTTGGTTACTAGCACTTTCTGGGTGTGAATGATATAACTAATAATTATCAAATGCGTAACTGTTGTATAATTTGTTTTATTTATAAATGAATTATGATAATGGTATAATCCTATTTATCAATGCTATTCTTTTTCGTTGTAACTGAAATTTGGTTTGCAATATTGCTTTCAATTTATATTTAAAATAATTCAATTAATAGTTATTTTATAATTAATTTCTAATCATCATTAATATTAAAATCTAAGAAATGATATTTACTTATTTATTATATTTGAATATATAATTATAGTTTGTATTTAAATTTCCTGTGTCTGTTTTATGGTTTACTGCTTTTTCTAAATATTTAAAAATATGAAAAGCTTCAATCATCTTTGTATTCTATTTATACCCTAGAATTTTAGTTTATTCAAACGCAAACCTATGTCTGGTGTTACATACGTGAATAGCTAATGCTTATATTTTTGTTTTATTCAGTAAGTCATTAATATTGCATGGTTTTTATTGTTTGTGAGGTTTCTTCAATCTAAGACTTATCCACAATTAATACAACCAGTTTTGTAGATTAAACCTAATGTTTCTCTGATAATAATTGTATCTATCATATTGAGACAGTTTTTGGTATTCCTTTATTTTCCATGGTTCAACAAGATCGATCCTTCTTAAGGACAGACTATGTGTATACACACACACACACACACACACACACACATATATATATATATATATAGGGGAGACTGTTGTACCTTGATCACAGTGTACCTTGGATCACCCTTCAGTTTCTTGGAAGATGCTGCTATCTACGTGACAGAATTGTACTAAGACAATGTTAATACTTAGTCAAGTCCTTGCAAGCCTGACAGTTGTTGTCCATGTCCTGTTGTTTTTTAATAAAATAAAAATAACATTTTTTAACCTCAAAAAGTAACAACTTTTGGTTTTACTCTTTATTTTTTTTTTTAAATTACTATTGTGATTTGTCTTTTAAATCACATTGTATCTGAATCACTACTTATTGGTGCGTAATTTATTATGCCATATTTCAGTTTTAAACATAACCTGGAGTGTTGAGAAGGTTAAGTTTGGAAAAATGCACCTTCATGTACCTTGGATCACAACAATGTCTATACCGGAAAATATTGTGTTAAACTGCCAACCTAAGTCGAGTTAAGTGGTTCTGCTATAACTAATGGACAGTTGATGTTCCAAGAAGACTTTTCTAACTTTATCGTTTTTCTAACGGCTTCTAACTATTTTTTTAAACATTTATAAACAATTAGAAATTTTACTATACAAATTTTAATAAAAATTATTACAATACAAATTCCTGTTTAAAAAAGTCGTTTTTAATCCATTTTATCTTCCTTAAGGTACATGATATTGATGATTCAAGGAATACTAAGACGTGATCAATGGTACATTATGGTCTTGTACCATTGATCACATATTATTAAAATAGAAATATATTTTTTTCCCCTATAACTGTTTAATATTTAAATTCTCAAAAAACAAATAGTGTGAAGAAATATTAGGGTCATGACGAGAGACTCTTTCCATCATTATATTATAAAAAATGGCTTTTTAAAAAATACAAATGTAAATTTTGATCCAAGGTACAACAGTCTCCCCTATATATATGTATGTATACAAATTACAAGCGGAAACAAACAGCTATAAACAAACTATTACACTAAATAAACAACTACAAACAAATAACTATGAACAAAATATTGCATCATAAGAAGAAATTACACCTATGTGAGCAAACTATTAGAACATGACATTATGTGAACAAATTAAATCATCATGTGAACAAATTGCAACATCATGTGAACAAATTACAACATCATGTGAACAAATTATAGCAATTTACTTGAAGAAACTATTTAACTATTTTTTTATTGTGATTTTTGACAATAAATTTAACAATTTAGTTCTTTAAGATTTAATAGCTAAAAATAAATAAGTAATGATTAATTTTTAGCAATACCTGGGTTGTGTTATTCTATGCCTTCTGCCTTCTTAACTAGATGAAATATTAAAATTAAAATTAAATCTAATACTAAAATAATTACTTTATCATCTTTTCTTTTCAAAGTAAATCCATCATAACAATTAGTATCTCGTTAAATCTAATTCTAAGCAGCAAACAGACTACAATAAACTGTAGGAAATTATCCCAATGATATATTCTTTAAAAATTCATTATCTTTCAGATGATTTTAACAAGAAACCTTATGTTTTGGCACCCACATAGATCTGGTCTAGCGCCAAATCGTTTCTAATAGATTTTCTTACCTTTTTTTTATTCTGTATTTTTAGAAGGTTTTTTATTCTTATTTTTATTTTGTTTTTATAACCCTTAACGTGTTTGTTTTTATATAATAAGAAAGAAGCGAAAAAGACATTAAAAAGAAAGTATATTTAAAATCGTCTAGATTATTATTAGGATTTGTCTAGAAACTATAANAAAAAAACATTTGCAATCAAATTATTATTATTAATATAATAAATATCATAAATATATTGTTATTGTTAATTTTGACTGAAGATGTCATAGGTATGGGCGAAATATTGATAAAATTAAATGAATATTGCATAGAGATCCATAGATGTAGAGGAGCCTAATTACATTTTGTGCGTTTCTGGTTTTTATTTCCATGTCGGCATTCAAAATTACAGGATTTTTTTTTTTCTAAATCTTCTACCTGCATATATTTTGTCTAAATTTAAAGACAACACATGACAATTTAAATACTTCGTAAAGAATACTATTTTTATTTTACTCTAAACAAACTTTCTTTGATAAAACAATGTTTTTACACCTTCTAGAGGCTTCATTTTATAATTTATGTCCATAAAAAATGCTGAAAGGATAAACAGAAAAAAAAATCAGTGAAAACTATTCGTAATTTTTTCAATTTTTTTCTTGAAACATACATATTCATAATATGTTTGTTAAAAAATTATCTTCTCTATTTTTATATAGTTTAGTTATGTTTTTGTATGTAGAGTAGAAATAGACATACATATACTCAGACACAAGTAATGCACTAGCAATTGTCCCATCCTTTGGTGTTCTTTTATACAAGCAATCTCNTAATAACATAACTTTTTTTAATAACCATTTTAATTACATCTTATGTTACATATTTTTTTCCGTATTAAGAGAAATTTATTTGTAATAAATAGACTTTTTTGACGTCATTTTAGTTAGTTTGTGTTACATGAAGGCTATAATAAGATTATATTAAAATATATATATATATATATAAGAAGAGAGATATTGTTTGTATTAAAAAACACCAAAGGATGGGAGGATTGTGGGCTAAGTGAAGGAGAGAAGAGTAGGACGAACGGACTATTCTAATGCAAATTTGTGTAGCCGACATCCTGTTCCTGTGTACAGTGGAGCCCCCAGCCCCCGTGGGGACGGCTCGGCTGTCTAGTCTCTCTACACAGGGCTCTGCAAGGGAGGCGGCGAGGATACAACCAACCCTCCTCCCATGTCTATTTATTCTGTTTTAAACAACCCCATAGTCAAGACATTCTGTCGGCTACATCCTTCTGTCTAAAATACCAAGAAAAGGATAGGGAGAAAAAAATAAAATGGAGTTTCATGATGTTAACATACAGATTTTATTATTCAAGATATATTTTTATTTTCGCTCGATATACATTTTTCAAATCCATTATAGGTCTAAACATATATTTTGGTTGTCAAAAAGTCTATTTATAGCTGTTAGTATTACTGGACCATACAATTGCAAAAGCTTTACCGTGTCCTTCTGTAGGTTGTCTCGTCACATCTTGGCTTTCTTATTAAATTTCAGCACAGAAAAAAGATTGAGATTAAGAAATTCTTTCTTTTTTCTAACCTTCAAACCTCTTGATAGTTCCTAACCTTCAAACCTATTGATACATAAAATTTTACATGGCAAAGGAATTACTGCTAACTCTTACTCCTCGGCGCTACAGCCCATGAAGGGCCCTAGCCACTATAACAACTCCTCGCCATTCCTCTCTATCCTGCGCACTTCTCCAAGAGCGCACACCTAGCCTCCTCAGGTCATCTTGGACATCCTCAAGCCACTTCAGTCTAGGTCTCTCTCTTCTTCTTTCGTCTTCCGTCCATCATTTTTTTGGGTACCCTGTTCTCTTCCATTCGGGCATCATGTCCAAGCCAGCGGATCCTTCCTGCTTTAATGGCATTAACTACTGGCAGAGGAATTACTGTACATTTTTTAAGGGGAGTAACTAACTATAAAACCAGAATTACAACCTGATCCTGCAAAAATTGACAATCAGTGCCGATACAATCCATTATAAAGTGCAATCTCACGCTACACTGCATCATCCCTTAAAAAGAATCACTTGGACTTAGATAACCCCTGGGATATACGTCTATAAACTCAGTTTAATGTATCCATCTAACTGTGAAGTTCATTTTATTTTGCTTCCAGTGAACACCCAATGCTCACTCTCCCTGAAGATGAAATATATATGGTGATCAGATCCTGCATAGATTTACAATCATTGCCGATACAACCCATTGTTCATTGTTAGGTGCAATCCTTTTGCAATCTGAAAAGGATCCCTCGGGCACAGATAACCCCTGGGAAATACGTGTATAAGCTTAGTTATCTGTGAAGTTCTTTTTTGCTTCCATCAGTGATCACAAGTTGCTAAATTTCACCGATGATGATACACCTATATAGTGAAAGTAAAACGTTGGTTTTAAAATTCGTCTTGACTTGGGTTATGTGATGCAACTACGTGACTAACTTTTTTAAGGAGATTTTCCATTATCTTTACGCGCTTTAATCTCAGAAACTAAACTTTTTATTTCCCTCAGATAAGTGACTTTTATGATTATTTTTATTTCAACAATTGTTACTTATGTGGAATACATACGTTTTTTTTATTTGTTTCATTATTTTTGGCTTTATCAAGGTCTTTAGGGAACAGGGTTCAAAATTCCTATAAAATTATAGGGATAGTTAATTTGTCTATTTTTTTTGGGGTATTTCATTGTAACAAGTGATACTGATATAACTAATAATGATAAAGATAATATATCACTTATTAAATAAGTAATACTTAGTAATAAGTTTAGAAATAATTATTGATTGTTAAAATAATTATAAATGGTAAAATAATATGAGGGACAAAGATATATTTTAAGATAAGAGATCTCTAGGCCACCCCTTCAAACTTCTTGGTGGGTTGATTGGGATGAACTGAGAGGACAAGAGTTGTACAAGAGGATTATATGATGGTAGGATATGGATTCATGGAATCTCACTATATACGGTTATATTTCGGACAAAGGGCAAATTCAAATCTTTATAAAGAGTAAGGTTAGAAATTTAGAAACGAGTATTGGTTTTTTTTAGAAGTAAAGGATTTTTGACTGCATGATTCGGAGACGACGGGAATTAGACATAATATGCCTGAAGTTAAATATTGGGGCCGTCACTATACTGTGTATATATGGACATTGACTATCAATCAGATAAAGAATATAAAGTAAGAAAAATAATTTAAATATATATTTTCAATTTCTTTTCTTAAACTTAAAAAAAAATTGTGTCAATACTTGAAAATTATTTCCAATATCACTTCTAATCTTAACTGAATCTTTAAAATATATACATTAAAGTATTATATACATATATACTCTTAAGATCCTCAACATTTATCATACCTTTTGTAAAAAGTATAGAATAAGTACAATAAATAAGGAGAAATAAAAGTCTGAGAGTATATATATTTATATATATATGTATGTATTTGACTGTGCAGGTATGTATTGGAAGTAAAGAATAGAGGAATTTATATGGAATATATATATATATTTTTTTTTTAAGAAAAAAAAAGGAGTAGAACAAACGAGATAGGATATAATATATATATTCTGTTTCTAAGCTCGCATTTTTATTTCAATTTGAACGGAAAGAATTATAGTTGGTGGTACTGTGGGATATTTCTTTTTTAGCTGAAGACTTAAAGAAGGAGTTTTTCGGTTGTGGCTATAAAGTCCGATTTGGGTGCTGCCTCACACTGTTGGTTTTTATACTTGGTGAAAGGGCGGGACAGGTAAAAGGATATTTATATGTATAGATTTCTTTTAAGGAAAGGAACGTAGAAGAATCGATGAATTACAGCAAATAGAAATGGAAGTTAGAATAAGGGGGAAGGGATAAAGATGGAGAAGAAAATGTTGAGGATAGCACGTGTAATAAGGGTGGTGAACCGCCGAACCGAACTATAAGGGCAGGAACTAGCTGGCCTGGGAAAAGCTATGGCTCCATGCTTTTTTCTCTTCATAGTTCCAAGTAAAAGCGCTAAACTGTGAAACATTGGTGTTTTCAACACTTTTCCTACAACCTCACACTCCTAACACGAATTTCCCCTTTCGTTTGAAAAAAAGCCCCCTCCCCTAAAGGAAAAACCTGTGAATTATAGCGTCGGTAAAGATGTGGGAATGTTAGGGGGAGATACCCCGGACCAGGTTCTAACGGGGCGTCTTTACCTACAGGCTATTTATACCTCCAATAGCCCACATTGGTACTAAACCACGGTTCAACCTATACACAACCCCCCCACAAAACCACCCTGTAGATATATAACCTATCTCTAAGTTACAGCCATCCCCTTTTGAAAACCGCTATCCTATATCATCAAAAGAAAAACTGGCCCATTCTCAACACATTTAACCAAAAAAAATGGGCCTGAAACGGTAGAAAATGCCGTGCGTAATTCTATCACATCACTTTTCACCTTTTTTTTTTATAAATAAAATCCATTTTCCGAAATCTAATGATTTATTTTAGGCAATATTTTTATTATTTCCGAATTCATCATAGGTAACGGAACCGTTCTTGAGAACTAAAAATATATATTTAGTTTATATGTATCATTGTGTTTTTTATGTGTTTTATTTCTAGAACTCCTTGACAGAACTCACTATCTACCTACTCACTATTTTTTTTTTTTTTTTATTTCAGCGCTGGCCGGTCCTAGACACGGCAGCATGGCCATTTTCTGTTCCCCTATGAATGACATTACGAAATATATTTATGAAATTTGGGAGACCTATCATGACAGCTTTTGTGTCGTGGGCTCTCCTACTAGAAGTTAGTGTTAAAAACATTAAATAAAGTTTTTTTTTTGGTAATGTGATTTTTAGAAAGAAGTTAATAAAATTATCTCTATGCATACTATGTATCTATACAATATTTGTATTGGAGGGGAGACAGAACGATAAAATTAAATGAATATTGCATAGAGATCCATAGATGTAGAGGAGCCTAATTACATTTTGTGCGTTTCTGGTTTTTATTTCCATGTCGGCATTCAAAATTACAGGATTTTTTTTTTTCTAAATCTTCTACCTGCATATATTTTGTCTAAATTTAAAGACAACACATGACAATTTAAATACTTCGTAAAGAATACTATTTTTATTTTACTCTAAACAAACTTTCTTTGATAAAACAATGTTTTTACACCTTCTAGAGGCTTCATTTTATAATTTATGTCCATAAAAAATGCTGAAAGGATAAACAGAAAAAAAAATCAGTGAAAACTATTCGTAATTTTTTCAATTTTTTTCTTGAAACATACNTATATATAAAGTGAAAAATAGGAAAAACTAGGAGAAAAAATATATTATTGGCTTCATGAAATCTCATTTTTATATATCCTTCTTTTTTTGGCCTCATTTTAACCGGCTTTTACTCCCTCGGGAAGTTTTTATTTTGTCAGGGACGTTATCTCGAGTCTGGCGTTTATATGGTCTGTTAATATCTTTCAAGGAAAAACGGGGATTGGTTGTGCTCTCGTGTGTTTGAAAATATCGGTATCAAGAGCAAAGGGAAAAGTATTGGAAGAGAGGAAGTATTGTGTATTGAGTTATATGAAGCACGAGGAAGTAAGAATACAATATTTTTTCCACAAGTAAATAGTGATTGATTAATATATCCCTACCGTGGATACTTGCTTGATCTGGAGATCACTGGACCGGTTTCGGCTAAACGCCATCATCAGCAGAGTCGAAGTCTCTCGTAGCACTCAACACACTCATCGAGTCTACATGAGAGAAAGAAGTTCTCAACTTCATTCTCTTGAAATGTGCAATACTTGCAAAAAAATCAATATTATCATAATGAAGCAAAAATAACCTCACTGACGATCTCCGTCGGTTGGCGAAATTTGTCATCATTCTTTCCACCATTTCGCTATGGATTACGTGAATTTCTCTTTGAATATTCTCTTGCAGTTCTGCCAAATTTTGAGGGTTTTATAATTGTACATCCTTTAAGTTAGCCCTAGATATAAAAATCACCTGAGGATAGATCTGGAGAACGTGTTGGCTATGGAATATCATCTCGGAACCAGATTAGGACACAGGAAATGATCTGTGCCATTGACAACACATGTGCGCAGTTGCCTTATACTGCTGATAGCCATATCAGCTGACTTACATACTGCAGTCAAGGCAGTTACCCTTTCGCTGTGAAGAGGACGCTGCTGAAGCTCTTGCTGGTTAATTTGTGCCTAATATCGGGAATTTGTTTTTGCTGTAACACACCCGTTACTGTAAGAGAATATTCAGAGATGTTAATGCATGATATTCCTCACGAAACTTTAGAAAGAGTGATGACAAACTTTGCCAAAAGACTCGAACAGTGAAAAGAATAAAAGGTACATAGACATTTAAGAGATGTTATTTCTGTTTCTTGATGTTTTTTTTACTTCTTTAGTATCTATTGTAAATTTATTGTAAGGATCCTCTATTAAATAAATAAAAAAACAAAAAAACAATGTCTTATGAAATGCAGTCTGCAAAATCGGTCTCACATTGCTAATATATATGTGTGTCTATTTGTGTATGTATAGAAATAGATATGTAAGCTGATATAATTACTGTTAGTTCTTCTCACCATCTTCAAATATATTATATAGCAATGAAGAGGGGGAAAGAAAAATATAACAGATAGTGAAATTTAATCCTAATAATAAATCTTTCAGGCCTCCTGATTTCCCCCCTTCATCATAGTGTTGGATAAACTTACACGGCTTGCCAAATATAAGGTTATTCCGTTTTGTATTCCCTTTGTGTTCCTTAGGGAGGGTGTGTCAAAAATATAAAGAGAGAACAACGTTTTTGGCTTAGGTCAGCGACAAATTGATCGGGAACATATTCGTGTGGTAAAAACATACATTTTTTCCCTCGGAGATTGAGAGTAACAAAGAAAAAAGTATAGGAAATAGGACAAAAAAACAAAAAAAACAGAGGATTGAAAGAGGTGCAGACAATATTTTCATTGGCAAGTTGAAAAGTTGGGCTCGTATTTTTTATTCCTCGATGGATTTGTGTGGGGGATTGGATAGGTGTAGGATAGGAATCTTGTTCGTGGATAGAAAGGACAATGTTGAGAAAACTATGCACAGGATAATGTTTTTTTTACCCCCACACAAAAAAGAAGATATTCCTCATCGCATTTTAACTTCCTCACTTCATCGTCCTTATCCCTTTTTTTTTTTAAAAAAAAGGAAACGGAAAATTGGTTTTTCCGTAGTTTAGGAGAGAGAGAAGAATAAAGAAAAACTTTTTTTTATAGAGAAAATGGTTGGACATCCTTTTCACCGAGGAGTTTTATCACTAAAAAAAAGTAAAAAATGATTAAAACACAGTGATTAATCCACTACTCACTCTTCAGTGATAAACATAATTACCATGAGCTCTTATATCACTTCGTTAAAAATTTAGTCTTTACCGCAGCACATTGCAATAATATTATTAGAGAATTCATTTGGACCTCTTCTCTTTTTTTTTATTTATCTATCCACTGTTAAATGATAAAGATTAGGTGTACCAATGTACGTTAGTATTTTTTGACTTTTGAAAAGTAAAATTAAATCTATCAGGGGAAAATGAAAATTAGTTGGTTGTTTTATTTAATTATTTTTAATCCACTATGCTTTAGTTTAAAAAGAGTGTAGTTTAATTTGAAAAAAAAACTATATATATATATATATATAGGGGAGACTGTTGTACCTTGATCACAGTGTACCTTGGATCACCCTTCAGTTTCTTGGAAGATGCTGCTATCTACGTGACAGAATTGTACTAAGACAATGTTAATACTTAGTCAAGTCCTTGCAAGCCTGNTATATATATTATGTGTGAGGGTAAAAATATTACTTGGGAGTGTATTTAACGTTTTATATACATAGTATAATGAGTCGATTAATGGGTTTTAGAGCTCAAGTTTATATTTTTGTTTACCGGAGGACTAGGAATTTGAAAGCTTTTACTAGTGGTGGATTAGATTATTAATGTACCGGTGATTTTAAATTATAATGTATTAAAATTTCAAAGTTTACTATTCTCAAATGTCATTCAAAGGACGAGGAAAAAATTCTTTGGGAAAATTTGACGTGGTAATAAAATTGCTTTTGTAGAAATGCTTATTCAAATAATTATAACCTCCATTACTTTGTACATAAAATAAATAAAAAATAAGATGTCTATTAGTGTGTCACATAGCTCACTATTGTTCTTTTTTTCTCTCCACGTCAATTACCTGGGCTATTGGCGGATATACTAGTGTTTTTAGATTAAAACATTTAAGTGTTGTTTTTTTTTAAGCATTGTTATATTTGTTGACTTTATCAAGAAACTCTTTGATCTTTTGCTTTCCAGCTTTATTTTTGAATTCTTCCATTGTCTCTTCCATCCCACGGTCTCTTCTGTCTTGAATATACTCCTCACATTTTATCAAGTGATGTATCGTTTTAGCCTTGTGTCACATTTGTTGCATCTTGGGTGTCTCGTTCCTTCCAGTAGACAGCTGTGGGTTATGCGGGTGTGACCGCCGGCTGCTCACAAAATTTTTATTTTATCCCTTCTGCTGGACCCTTCTGGCCAATCATGCTCAGTTACTTCCGGGAAGAGCCTTCTGCACAGGGTGTCCTGGTTTTTCCCACAGATTTACCCATTGTTTCTTCCAGAAGTTGGTCCAAAATCCTTATTGATTCTGTGGGCCACCTCAGTAGACATAGCTGCAGCTTTAGCTACCAGGTCCGCAGTTTCGTGTGATGCCAGCATGCCCTGGCACCCACAGGTATACTATATGTTTGCCAGTCGTATGACCGCGATGTACCCCCTCGACAAGTGCCTGAACTAAACTATCTTCTGTGAATACGTTTTCAGACGTGGTCAGAGCACTCATTAAGTCCAAGCAGATAGCTCACTACTGTTATTGGACGAATGGTGAAATGAGATCTGTTTCGATTCCAAGTTATGTCACTTTGATTTTTAAGTTTTTTGAAGGTAAGGTACTTTCACTATGTTCGGAAAGCTCGTAAGTAAAATATTTAATGCTTGACCTGAGGTTATGATTTTGTGTCGATGCTGAACAATAATAATACATATTAAATCTTGTACTTCTTATCGAGGCTAACAATTCGAGATAAACAAAGAAGAAACGTTGATTTTGATTTCGAGCTTACTGAAGGTAACGGAAGCATTGTAGAATAATATTAAGTAAGTAGTATATTTTGTTGCCCCCTAATTCAAAATTTTCTAGTATGAAACTTGTTTCAAACATCAGGGAACATTAATACCTCATGTTTGTCGTTTAATATTTCTTCCATTCTTCCTATTATTGAACGCTAGGAAGCTATAATATAGCTTCTATTGGCATATATTATATGCCACTCTAATATTAGAAATAATAGTTGAATATTTTAATTCAATACAAATGCTAGTTCCTTCCCTAATTCAATTAATTATTATTATTATTATTATCATAATTAAAAATTACCTCTTTCTATGTTTATGGATAATCCAAATTTTATTTTATTTGAGGATAGTTCGCATCAGTCAGAGGTCAAAATAAATACCTATATTGAAAATTTATTCTTGTACCCACTCGCATATACTACTTGAAAGCTTACTCCTGCATATATAGTCATTGAGAAATAAATGATAGTGCGATTGTTTTGATAGAAGAAGAGAGATTTAAATTGATATAGAATAAAAAACAGACAAATTAAAAAACTAGATGGAAATCAAACTGGAAGAATACTCCCCCAGCAATCCTGTATATTATTAGAATTTTTTTCGTGTATGGCGAATGTTGTCAATACTATTGACTTTCTTCTTTTTTGACTTATTGCTGCAAATAATTGCGTCATTTATATAGTTTTTTTTTTTTTACTTATTGCTTCCAAGAATACGTAATAAATTGGAGATGCATATTCAAGAGTTCAAGCTAATCGTAAAAGGAGGCACCGGTTATAATATAAAAATTACCAATGACCTTAGTTCTTATATAAATCTCTTAAGGGGCTTGTAAACATTTTACGCGAATGTATAACTGACAATAATGGCCGGGCTACATATCTTAAAAACTAGAAACATATACGGCAATATGTTCTTATGACCCCGCAATATTTTTCTATTGCCCGGCATTATTTCTATTTAGTGTATTGCCGAAAATGAAGTCGGGCTGTACAGATAAATAGCCGTCAATTCTGCTGACTTTATATATGTGTTGGATTTTAAGCAATGTGGTCAGGCCATTATTGCCGTACAATGCTCGTTTATAAGAACCTTTAGATATAGTATTTTTCCCATTTTTTTTTTTAATTATAGTTTATATTTTTTTTCTTTTAAATTTTCTCATCACTCACCAAAGAGATGAATTTTGTTTGTTTTTTTTTTTAAAAAAAATATCACTGTTGTTGACACGACATCACGGTCTCAACACAAATCCAATTTTCCTAGTACCTCCCTCCTTTCCCTGAAGCACAAAAAAACACCATCTGGTTGCAATCTCATTTATTAAAAATCATCTCGGGTAAAAAACAAAACTCATTATTTAATTGAACTAAAAAAAGCTGGAGGAAGGACGAAAGGGGAGAAAAAAATGCTTTTAATGAAAAATCAAGAAAAAGAAAAAAAATACTGTAATGTATCTAAGTGAGACGTAAGAAAAGAGAAAATATACGAGTGACAAAAAAACTTTACTTTCCTTGATGCTACACTTTTGTTTTCTCTTTTTCTTTTTTTGCCCCCCCCCCCCCCTCGGTTTCTTTTTTTCTTCGAGGCTTTCCATTTTCCCTTGGTGATAAAGGGAAAGGAAGAAGCTTTACAGAGGGTAGAGACTGTTTCCTTAGCAATTCAGTAGAAAGCCTTTGGGCAAGTCTGTGAGACTAGAGGCAACACGATGCTCTTAGACTCTAGCCTTGCTTTGTTGCTCTAAAAATCCTTCAACGCAATACTTCACTTCTTCGACTTACATCGTACATATAATACTATATCTACTATCGTTTTATTTTTGTGTCGCTTCTATTTTTTTTTTTTTTTTTTTTTTTTTTTTTTTTTTTTTTTTAAAGGTCTTCCCTAAAAGATTGTTAAGTGAGGAACTAAGATCATGCTGAAATTAAATATTACAGGAAGTCAGTTGTTTCTTAGTCCTAGTCCTAACCTGTAAAATTAATACTCAAGTAGAATTAAGAGATAAAATCATGCTGCAACTACATATTAGTTGAAGTCAGTTGTTTCTTAGTCCTAGTCCTAACCTATAAAATTAAAACCCAAGTGGAATTTAGAGTTAGATCATGTTGCATTTACATATTAGTGGAAGTCAGTTGTTTCTTAGTCCTAATCCTAACCTATAAAATTAAAACCCAAGTGGAATTTAGAGTTAAAATCATGCTGCAATTACATATTAGTTGAAGTCAGTTGTTTCTTAGTCCTAGTCCTAACCAGTAAGATTAATACCCTAGTTGAATTAGAGTTAAGATCATGTTGCATTTACATTTTAGGGGAAGTCAGTTGTTTCTTAGTCCTAGTCGTAACCTTTAAAATTAATACTCAAGTTGAATTTAGAGTTAAGATCAATTATAAGAGAGTTAAGATAATAATTTAAAGAGCATTAGTGTGTGATTCAAGCGCCTTAATCAGAAATAAAATCATTCAGTGAGTCAGTTAGCCAAGCGGATTTATAGTGTATAGACATATTAATTTAGCACGATTTAAAGTGCGCAGACGGTTGAAATTTGGCAGGTGCTATCTGCAGGCTACTTTCGACAAACCATAAAAATTACATAAAAATCAGATGATTACTTTTAAAGATATAGCTGTAAATAAATGTATGTTTGTGAGCATGTGGTAGATAAACAAATAAGCGCAGAAGGTTGAAACTTATTCGGGACCAACAATGGGCTGATTACCTACTAACTGAATTTCATTATAATCGGACAAGTAGTTTTTAAGATATGGCGGTTCGCAAAAATTGAGCGACAGACCGACCGACAGACAGACACGGGACCAAAAATGTTCCCTGATATCTGTCTTGAAATTTTTGAAATCGGTGATATAACATTTTTTCGTTCTTCAGAACGATCACATGAGATTGAGATAGAGATATAGAGTGAGAGAAAAGGAGAGACTGATATACAGTGGGTAATAGTAAAATCGTAATATATTTCTAACTTCATTACATTTTACTATTTGTTGGTTTGGAAAAGAGATCTGGATAAATTGTTTGAGGTAAAAAAGTAAAATAAGCTTAACAAATTTTATTCTATTCCGTATAGAATATCGATGAAGCCAAGTCACAAAAGACTTATTGATATTCCATTAGCCGGCCACTAGCGCCGTGCACAAGAAAACCACGTCTGAATAACTTGGGAGCTTTTCTTTGAAATAAAATAAAGGGAAAAAACCAGGGAAAATAGAGAAAAAAATGAAATTGAGAAGAAAAAGAAACTCCACGAGGAAGAAGTGGGTGGATATAAATTACTTATCGAGTCTTGAGTCATTTGCAACGTGAATTATTGATGCGACGCAATTCTACAATTCAACGAAAAAATAAAGAAGAAAAAATCTACCGCATTAGAATCAAGAAAATTATACTTTAATCTCAACGTTTTTATTTTTTTAAAAAGAAATAGTTTATATGGTTTATGAAAACAACAAAACAACAAAAGGAAAATCTAATTATAGAATTACATAAAGCATGTCTCGATTGAAAATAGGGTAAAAAGTGAACATGTTGGAAATAATAATATGAATTAACGTTAAAAAATATTTACAAGTCAAAATACAAACTAGTTTTAATAAATTTCGTGTGTAGGTTTATGCGGGATATCTCGTATTCTATTCTTCGCTTTTCGGTGAAGTAGCTTACGTCTCTTTGAGTTTGAAGTCCTTATATTTGCTTCAACTCGAAGCATTTGCAGTGGTATGGTGCACCGTGAGGTTTACTGGAAGCAACAAGAAGCTGGTTGAGAAAAGAACGGCGTATTTTTCGTGAATGTAGATTGTTCCTGGATTTACCAGGTGTTTCATTAGTCCGGGTATACCAATTAAAAATTGAAAGTGCTTGAAACTGCCTTCGTCGGTATTCCTATGTAAGTGGTTGTTATTTGAAGTCTTCAGTCCAAAATCACTTTGAAGTCTAAGTGATTTTGGTAATTCCTCTTTCATTTTACTTGGCCCAAGTGCTGACCTGAGGTTTTCATGTCCATGAAAGGTCATTGGTATCCTATCTGTTGGTTCTCTGTCTGTTTCTCATTTTCGATTACCTCTCTTAGCATCCTGCTATGATTCCGGTTGATAGATGCAACAATAGGAATGTCCTTGAATCAGATGAGATGACCGGTTTCTTCAGAATGCTGAGCTATAGCTGACATGACATGTGATCGTTGGTTTTCGCTGCCCCTACCAGTTATTGTAGACGGGTTGAAATCGTTTTTCCAATTGTCCAAGATAGTTGTTGACGTAACTTTACGAGATTTGATTAACACTGTGATGCCTGTTAACAGTTGTGAGAATAAGAATATCCTCGAATCAGATGAGAAGAATCCTTCTTTCGCTAATCCAATATAATTTTTGAAGCAACTACGAGGGATGTGTTTGGACATCACAAGTTTTGAGAGGAAGGTTTATTTCAAGAGCCCAGTGGTGGGCATGTAGGCGGTGGAATTTGTCGAATGCCGGTTTCTTTGGAGATCCCTGCTAATTTTAATAACCATTAATTCATGATTTATCGTTGTCTAAAACGTTTATTTTTGTGGTTTAGAGAAAACTAGTTTAAATATTAATTTCTTGATCATAAATATGTGGTTAAGGATTTGTACGATGAAAGATGGCACCTTACTTCGCTTTATTTAACTCTGTTAGTTTATTTGTATGGCTCTTGGGCGATGAATGATGATGTTACACTAAACTTTGTTTTACGTCATTTTAATCAAAAAGGTTGATTTTCGGGGATCTTGTTTTCGCCTCATTTTTCCCCTTTGTCAACCCGTAAACGATTTATTTTAAAATAAGCTGTGCTAATATTAGTGCTTTATTTATTTAAAATATTGTTTTATTAAAAATATTGAATTTACTAACGTAATAAAGATCTAGTGCTAGTAGTAAAATAGGACTATCCCCTTATTTGAACTTAGCAATTAGCCCACTTATTTGGGTCTTGTTTACTAACTCCTGAACTGGAGTTCAGCCACTTCCCACACCAGAGTTCTACCAAATCAACTTGCCTAGGTGTGGGATCAAACCCGTGTCCTCATAGGTGGCCAAGCAGAAATTACAGAAATGTTTTTATGATCCTCGCAACTCTGATCCCACCCCTACATGAACCATCTAACTTTGATAGTAAATGTTTAGTTTTATACCCATTTTTAATTTTTACATACTTGAAAAAAATAATAGTTGTAAAAAATTTCTTTTTTGATAGTAAAGATAAGTAGTGTGCTAATTTGCTGGCGAATTTCAGAGAGTGTTGGATTCACTAAGGATGAACCTTACTCAAACTCACGGCTTGGCCAGGGAAAAGCAACAACTTAGCCTCAAGTAAGCCAAGTTTCAAGCCCCCCCCCCCCTCACTCGAGGCAACTTTTACCCCAAACCAACAGGACTTCAAACTAATTACTTACTCCGTGCCTCTAAGAAAGTCCCGACAGAGATTATTTACTTCCTCACAAATCATTTTCAACCCCTTTTTTTGGTACTACTTTTTTTACCTTGTTTATTGACAAAACTTTCTCATTTTTTTATGCTTAAAGTTTATGATTAAGAGATTATATATTTCTTAATTATATTCTGTGTAAAGTAGTATGAAAATTATTTTGTTGTGCTTTCGCTAACAACTTTATTTTATCTGTTCGTTGGTAAAAATTGCTTCTTAACAATTTAAGAATGAGAAATATACATATATAGAATATTTTTATTTAATCAACAATCAATATTGTTAATAATCGGTGTTAGTTTTAGCTATACGTTGTTAATAACGATGATCACTAACGACGGAATCAGGTATAGAGACGAAATTTTTTCAAAAGTTGCATTAATCAAAAAAATGTCTTTAATGATGGAATCATCTGATATTTTGACCAATATTATAAAAGCTTTTGAATCTATAAACACACATTTATTAATCCGCTGCTGGTCCGTATCTTCGTCTAGATTAACCTTTAAGCCTTATAGTTTACTCTATATAAGCTATTATATAATATTTATTTTTCTTTTATTTTCCAGTGGCTTACCTGAACCTCGGCACGTTGCTAGAGTCTCTAGGAAGATGGGAAGAGGCTGAGTCTGTATTGCTGAGATGTAGCAAGCTCAGATCAGACGGGGTAAAAGATCCGCGGACTCATCATAACACGAGGATATCAGCAATGGTACATCTGGGCCGGATGTACGCTGATAGAGGTGACTATCACAGAGCAGTCAGGATATACTCGGAGGCTGTCACCTCTAGGCCTACCTCATATCAACCCCAGGTATTTGTTTGATTGTGAATTATTACAATTTAATTATTTGTCCCATTTTTTTATTTTTTTTTTTTTTTATTTCCCTTTTAGGGATTGGTTATTCTAATAGCAAACATTATTATCTTGCTAATATAATGCAGTTTTATATAAATTTATAATATTGCTGAGTGAACACCGAACAGCGCTTGGGTCTCCCGGGAATGTGCTTATGGTAGCAAATTAGGATCCGTGTAAAGTTATCCTGCTTCCTAAGGTATATAAGTTGCTCCCTGATATAAATGTGTTCCAGTAGGTTAGGTTAGTCAATAAGATAAGAAGAATAAAAAGAAGCGATAAGCTGATCCCTGACCTCATCCCCCTTCACCGTAATTATACTAAAGACCCGTTAGGTAAGCCCTGGCTCCTCATCCTCATGGGCTATTGTTGGAAAGCACACGTAATTCCTATAAAAATGCAAATATTGAAGAAACAATTTCAATGTAAGATGTTTCCAATAAAAGGAAAAAAACAAACTAAATCTTCTTGGTTTGGTGCTTGGTACAAAGAGTTGAATCTTATATAGTACTTAATGTTGTATTGGATTGATTATGTCCCTTTTTTGGGTGTAGAAATTGAAAGGTGATGGGTTCAATTCCCGACAAAATTGATAAAAATTATTATAAATGTTAATTTTATGAATAAAGGTGTGCCACAACGTGTGATAAACTAATAATGGGATTACCTGCTTTCAAAGTGTTATTAGTAAATTTAGTCAATAGACCATATCCAAAATTAACTACAGTAAAATATTTATAATCTTGAATACATAACTGAATATTTGAAAGTAATTCAAAAGCAAACCATGATACTGTGCGTTAATACAAGTTCATCATTTACTTATGTACGGCGTAAGTAATGTGGATCATTAAATAATTTCTCAACCCTACACGTAAACATTACATCAATTCCTCCCGCAAATGTGGCTTTCCACAAATACCTGGCAACACCACGTGTCTGTGTTAAGTATTACTAATTAATTCTGTTTTGGCAGGAGGTTACCTTTTCCAGCATTTATTGGTTTACCACATACTTTAACAGGTTGAATGATCTGAGAGAATTTTGTTTACGTCATTAAGTTATTTCGATTGCTATGATTTCTTAATTGGCGCAGAGAATTAAATACTTTTTACCTTAATTGTTATGGTATAACTATAATTTTTTACAATTTTATCCTCATTGTGAAAAAATTGAAAATATTTTGATAATTTTCTTCGAATATAATACGGCCTAAACAATTTTTTTTTCTCCTCGTAAAAGTTTGTTTGTTTGGTAAGAGCTGTGAAAAGTGTTTCAAGTGACGTCTCCTCCACTTAAGTTTCGCACCGTCAGTTTACAGACGTAGGACTTTGAACAGGCTTGCAAGCACCTAGAAGTTGGAACTTCGCATGTGACACATTCCTCCCATTCCTGCTTCCCTTGGGATCCACCAATCCAGGACCCCATCCTTGTGCTTCGTTCCCCTACCTCTTCTCTTATACTTGAAAGTTTTATAAGGTAGAAGTTTCACCGTGGGAAGACGCCCTTGTCGGCTTAACTCGCCAGGCATTTCTAAAGCGAACTTTTCAAACTACCTTTTTTCCTTCGCTTTTACTTTGAACGCGAAAAAAAGAATACAAAACAAACTTGAAAAAAAAATATAAGAAGAAGAAGAATTTTCATTCCCCCAGATGATTATTTAAGTTTATAAACAATAACGATAAATATATTCAATTATTATTTATTTATTGTTCGAAATAAAAGTTTCCGTTTTTACCTTGGAAATATAATTTTAGATGTTATACGACTCCTTTAGGAAGTGGAATAAATAACTAAATTTCGATTAAAAATTTCTTTGAATCACATAGGGTGAAGAAAAGTGTAAGAATTTTAAATTAACAACTAAGAAAAACCATATTATAAGATGGAGTACGATCTTATAATAGAACGATATTAAAAGATGGAGACTATTTCTTCTGCGGTTTAGGTTTTCGCAGCCAACATCTAATTTTTTTAGAACTTCAGGAGGAGAATTTATCAGAGATTATGTGCATCCCTTAATTGCAAACCTATTACAGGGTTCATTATTATCAAGGGTGTAGAATTTGTAATTCTTATTACAAGTAGGACTTATGATATCAAATCTAGAATGCGTTTAAAATTATAACCCCGCTGCCGTAACTGGCATTATAAGGAATAAACTAAGAATACTTAACCATAATTGTTCTGCTCATGGAGTAATTTGAAACTAAGTGTTATATGACGGCAGAAATCTAGACTAAAAACCGGCGTTTACACAATGCCAGCTGACTGGTGCGAGGACACTGTTGTGTTCGTGGGCAGCACTCGCAATGTAAATACATGAAGAGATTGTTAAAGCAGTCAATTGACTCAGTCCTTAAAGTTTTTACCGAGTGCTTACAAAGAAGTGTTTCAAGCCATCTGTCCTCAAGTTGCGAGTTGTCATTTCTGCCTAACTGTCGTGCCAGTCAGCTCGCATCGTGTAAGCTCATTGTAGATAAAGAGGAAAAGTAGAGCTATAAATCAATAATCATTATACCACAAACTGCTGACACCATTGAATCATTGGTTACCATATTCACTTTGTAATAAAGGTGTGCTATTTGATCTATAAGTAAATAGTATTACTCTAATAGTAAGTAGAACATAATTATCAACTGAATAGACTTCCTATGTGCATTTTGTTTATACTATTATGATGTAAATAAACAGTGTACTTTATTTTTGTTGTTATTTAACATATTAAGTTTGATTTTGGAGGTTTTTAAATATATTTGATGTGTAAATACTTACCACATGTCTAAAGTTGTTAGGATTTCTTTAATAATAGTGTTGTACACATAAAGCATATTGTTTTTGTTGATATTCTCCATTGTATTTATTGTTGGTGATATGTACAATATGTTATGTCTGTTGATATTTGTCAGGTGCTGTATAATTTGATGGGCGAGGCACTGGGGAAGTTAAATCGACACGAGGAGGCTGAGAGATGGTTCAAAGCATCTCTGCAAGCTAAGCCAGATCACGTACCGGCTTATCTCACATATGGCAAACTACTCGCCAAAAATGTAAGTATTCCTAACACTTTCTGAATATATGACAGGGTTTCAACAGCATATGCTTTAAACAACATGGTGTTTCGCGTACGTTATCGATTTAACACACACAACTAAAGAATGCAAATTAAATTTTTATGTTATAAATATTTCGCTTTTTTTTACTAAAACATATGTTCTAGTTTCTAAATAGCCTGAATTTTTTTTTTTTTTATGTGCAGTATAACCAGAAAGTAGTTACCAGAATTATTAGTAGTTTCCAGATTACCAAAATGTTTTTAGATATATTTTTGTTTTGGTACGTTGGAAAGACTATCTTTTGGTATGGGTGTTAAAAGATCTTGGACCCTTCTGATAACAAGGACACCACTCCAGAGATTAGGGCTGAAAGGAGACTTGAGAAGTGAAATGAGACAGGTTCGGAATAATAATAATTTTGTTTTTATTTTTTGTGGAAAAGTAGTCAGTTCAATATAATTAGCCATAAACATAAAACGTCAATAATAATTGCAATATTTGCTTGGTTCAGCCAAAATTAAATGGACACACCCAAGAAAATAATGACATAATAATAGATAAAGATTGCCATACTCCAAAATATATAGAAAAATAAATGTTACCATGAACCATAGGGAAATATTTGGCTGGTTGGTATCATGTTATGGACTTCGGACCTTGATAGAAAGCCAAGAAATTATTTTTAAATTGGGGTAACACATCAGAATTTAATAAATAAATGTTAATACATAATCCATAAGTGATGGCTAACAAGTAATAATAAGCAATAACCATTTAATTTAACAACAGCTATAGATATGTCACATTTAGGTATAAATTGATAATTGATGGCCAAAGAGGTGAGACATGAATCACTCTGATGATCACATCGAGTAGATGAGGGAAGTAGTCTATTCCCTGGCTTGTAACCTAATCATGTGTTGAATCACAAATTGTAATCACCTATAACCATCATCATAAGACTAGTAACCATAAACTACAAATTATGATAAGGATGATTATAAAGGGGTTTAGATTTTGAATTGATGATGATGATCGAAGGTCAGGAGTCCAAATATACGGAATAAATCTGAATCAAGATTGTGTGTAAACACCGAAGCAGACATTGGACTTTAAAAATTTAAATAAATTTGTTACCATTACGTAGGTAATAATTGGGCGAGCTAATGCGATACTTAGACTTCATGTGAATAGCAACTTCCATGTGTGTGGGAACGCAAAGGTTACAATACGGTTACACATGAAGTGATGCATAAAATAGAAATATGACAGTTAAGAGCATGGTGTCATTCTGAAGAAAGAATTTTAACCTGAACTTAAGAACCAGAATAATTTCATTAATTCATCCAGAAGTGGTCCAGAAGCTTCTGGTTCTTCCTCAACAACCCCTGCCCGCTTTTCTTTGTCTGGGTAGAAGCAGTATTTATCTGGTTCGGCTGATAGCCAATAGCTTCCTTCACCCCTAACACGTGGTATGGGTCAAGACTTCTCCTTTTACATCTTCCCCTACGTATACAAGATGATGTGAATGAACCACGGCTTCCAACTATGTCAGCAGAGTGAGCTGATAAGCTAACTTTAGTTCTTGGCCAATCACCTGCTTGACTTGGCCAATCATCTGCTTATACACTCCCCCACCAGTGGTAGACATAGATTAAATCTATCTCTATTACTCTGTCTAACCTCGAAGCCGAGAACATCTTCCTTTTCTTTTATGGTCTTTTTCCGGTTTCCTGGTATTCGAAGCCCAGCTACCATGTAATCGGACTACTTATAGAGTGCAGAGGAATTTCTATGAGCTAAACTATAAGTTACTTAGTTAGAAGAAAAGAAAGTTTAACTATTCCTTTTTCTCCACTCACAAACGATTGCTTTATTTTCACTTTGATTTAGAGGTTAAACAATATACAAGTAAACATACAAATTGAAATACAAGAAATTTAGAAAATACACTGACAACAATAAGTGATAGCAAGAACAGAAGATAGAATAATATTTACGACTTAGGTTCAACTATGAAAAGGAATAAATATACTTGAGCTTTCTCTGCCATATTAAAAAAGATTAGTCTCGCACATGGGCCTATTTCTTATCATTATCATTTATTGGATCTCTTTTTGACTCATATATTTTAACTAATTGTTTTTGAGGAGTGTTTTATGTCATTTTGTGTTTTTATACTCCCTGTGTTATTTATTTCTATTCTAAATCTTTAGTGTATTTGCTGCTACCTCTATCATTTCTAGTCTCTTTACAGGAAATTTAGGTTCTTAATAATTGTACTTAGTTTGTAAATGATTGTTTCTTCTTAAGCCAATGTTAAATCCATTAGTTTGAAATAGTTTGATCAATTGTAAATTTCTAAATACTTATTTGTTCCTTGAAATTTTAATTATTGAAATCAAAGTGATCAACTATCAATCAAGGGACAAACTAACATAAACTTCATTTTTGGTCTACTAAAGGCGGGACATGGTCGCTCTCCATCCTTTTGTTTTTTTTTTTTTTTTTAAATAGCCATTGCCAAGCTAATAGAACTTAAACCGACCACATATTCTTATAAGGCACTAAAAGATTAACCTATACACAAAATTCTAGCTTGATCTTAATCAGACACTTCTTTACACGCTCTCTCCTGGTCCAACATAAATAATAATTTAGTGAAACAAAAAACTTTTACTTTCAGTAGGGAGAAAAAGTTATAATTTTGGATTAGTTTAGAGGGACTAAAGTAAGTAATTTCTTCCTTGAACTCAAAAATTAGGGAGAAAATGTAAAATTAGGGTGAAAAAGTAAAGTAGGGAGAAAAAGAAGGATTGCCAACTTAATTATTTTACAAATAGTAGAGAATGAATGGCTAATGTAGTGAGGCAGTAGAAATCAGGTTGGTGACACTGCTTTTTCAACCTTGTTTATAATTGTTTATAACCTGCATCAAAATAACCTTCTAATTGAGTTTAACTGCAATTCTTATTTGTTTTTAATATGGAATCTGTTACATCTGCTATTAAAAGTGCTAATGATTATTGTTATTTATTAAAATAATAAAAGTTTTTGCAATGGATGAAAGTGTGTTCCTACTAGAGATAAAATATTGTATGTAACTAAAGAGTAAAGTGCCATTATTTCCCTTGCGATCGTTATGATTACCGTTATTCACTATCTCGGGAATTAAAATGTCTAGTTACCACGGCTTCACCTCGGGATTTAGGGACCGTGGTTCCTTCGGCTTCGCTTCAAGTACCAACTCATTCGTTCAGGGAATAATGGGTAACTTTACTCCCTAGGTGCATAAATAACTATTATAAGTTTCCTCATATTAAAACAGTAACCGATCATACTCCTTATTTGTTTGATCAGTGCCGGCAAATCTATTAAAAATCTCCTTCGTATGTGCCTAGCATTTTATGTAAAGACAATGAGATTTTACTGTTCAAAAATGAGTCGTTACAATCTCTGTTTCACTAAAATTTAAAATCTAAGATATATGAAGGAATTACAATTTCTTTGATGATTCTCCAACTGCAAGTATCTGCTTTAAAACAGTACCTACATCGTACTGGGATCTTATTTTGATTTTGTTTTTTTCGAATAAAATTTCTCTGTATTGTTCCATCCTCTTTCCTTTTCACACCAATCAGTCCCAACTTATCAAATATCTATCACATTTATTTGGAATGAATTTATATTAATATTTTTTTATTTTAGCATTATTCTAGCTCTAAAGTAATTTTATTTTTTACGTCAATCAATAGGACTATGTCAAATAACTTTATAATAAAAGTAGCTCTGTTGTATTCTATTTTTTATTATATTTTTTATCTAGAGTAGGTGTATTATATTTTGACAAAATGCCGACCAGTCTAAACGATATACGTCACCTTTTTTTTTATTTATTTGTTGGATTTTATTTTGTATTATATAGAAAATAAATGTGTTATATAGTTTTATATTTTCATATCACATTATTTTCTTCCATTATTACATTTCTTTCTTTTTCATTCTCTATACTATGTTACTTCATTCTACCCAATCTATTTATATGTTAAACCACCTGTGACATTTATTTGACAGATGGGTTAAATCACTTGCCCGAATTAAGTTAATAGAGTCAGACCCAAACATTTATATTAATTCTTATATTATAATATATTACATATCTCATAGGTTTTCCTCGTGATAATCGTTTGATAAGGCCAAGTCTATTTTTAGTTAATCAAGTTAGGAGAAAAAAAAGTTAAACTAAATCTATTTCTCACACTGACTGATTTATTTACACTTAAGGTTAAACAAGTAAAAATAAAATTAGAAATACAAGAAATTTAGAAAATACACTTAAACCAAAATGGCGACTGATAAGTAATAGCAAGAACGGAAGGTAGAATAATATTTACGACTTAGGTTCGACTATGAAAAGAAATAAATATACTTGATCAAATTATGTCCTAAAATAATTGATGTTATTGATAAAAATTCTAATAATTAATTAAGGAATATAAAATCAACGTTATTAGGATTATCTAGGATTATAATTGAGAAGGGTTTTGGTATGCAATTATTATACCAAAAATATATTATTACAGACGGTAACAATTAAAATTAATTGCTAGATATTCTCCGGCATATATATATATATATATAT
>KZ651058.1:937691-969833 GCA_001010745.2 Gerris buenoi | reverse complement strand
TAGAAATACTTCGATCCATGTTGCGTATTAAATTTTATCTACGACTAGTGCACCATGGGTAATTGCTATTAAGTTTGTAAATATAAAAGTTTTACCTACAAATTCACGCAATTTAAACACCTTAAACTGATATTTAGTTACTTGATTTATTAAAATAACAATTCTTATACTAAATATATACGTTTTTAATTTAATTACGTTTAGTTTGTTTTTAATTTAAAGACTTTGTATGATAACCTAAAGTAACCTTCCCGAAAAAAAGTAAAAAAAACAACATAATACTTAAAATTTACCTAAAAAATACCTTTTAAGTTGGTATGACTGTTTTTTTACTCCCAAGGGAGGGAAGTGTTACTTCCCTCCCTGTTATTAGCAATGTTAAGTCTACTTACAGTGCAAATCGTAGATAAAATTATTTTTACCCCGCTTAAAAAAATAAAAATGGTGGACGAAAATTTAGGGTTTTCTTCGAAGGGCTAATGCAGCTAAACCGTAGGTCCTATCGAAAAGCTGACCGCACCAGCGGTAACTGATTCTAAAAGATTTACAAGTTTTGTCCTATGACTTTTTGTTGTAGGACCATCCCTTCTACCTTAAATCGAGTAAATTTGTTATTTATTCGTTAAATTTTGTAGTTTGAGCTCTCATGGCGGGAGTAATTATGGGTCGATTTAATTTCAGATTAGTATTTTTAAACCCCACATTAACGCTTTTTAAAACGAGTATTTATTATTTAAATTATCTGTATTTTGTGCCGAGAAAAACTAGTATATATGTAAAGAAAAACGAATTTAAAGTTTCGTAAATAACGTCATGTTTACGTTTTTAATAAATACATATGTAATAATATTTATAAGCTTATGTTTATTATTATGTTATTGTTAAAAACAAGAATATAAATAAATATATACAAATATTGAATGATGAAGTATGTTGTTTGATAGGGAAAAGATAATAAATACATTAGTCTCCGCGTAAACAAACTTTGTAAACAAATGCCCCACTCTCTATCTCCGTCTATCTCTCCCTGACTCCAGTCTACGTTTGCATCCGTCGTGTACTGCACTCCTCCCCACATATTTTGTTATACTACCGACATTTATTAAGGTATAATTTTATTCTTATGTTAACTATTTATTTNATTTTAATGATTTGATTTAATTTATTTTATTTGAATTTATTTTATTTTATTTATATAAAATTGAATTGATTTATGACATTTAATTTATTTTATTTATTTAAGTTAATTTATGAATAAATTTTTCCTCATTTAAATGAATACTTTACTTTATTTAAATGAATGTTTCACTATATTTAAATGAATGTTTATTTTGGGTAATTTATAGTTTAGTTGTGTGTTTTAGATTGTAACGAAGTCCTTAACATGGCAAATTATTTCGACGACATTGTTTTCTTTTTTATATGATGTAGCTAAATTTATACAATTATTATTTCTCCTTGACTTTAACTACTTATGTTTCAATTATTCTTGAGTACTAATGAATAATAAAATAAATTGACAGTGGTTCTATCTTTATTTTTATTATTCTGTAATAAAACTAATCAAATATAATGACATTTATTTTATGACAGAGCCTACAATTTACTCTAATATATTAACACTGTGACACAACCAGCGATTCCTAGCTTGAACCTCACGCTTACGACCATCGGTTCTACCTTAAATAAAGTAAATTTTATCAATGTTTGCTACATTTTTGACTTAGGGCTCTCATGGCGTGAGCAATTATTGTCCGATTAATTTTCGATTCGGGTGCTTAAACCTCACACTAATGCTATTAAATCGGGTATTTATAATTCCAATTATTCTATTAATTTGTCCAGAGTAAAAAATAAGTTTTTGTTTGTGTGAATCTCAAATTATAAAGTATTATATTTGATGAAATGGCCTACTCAATTAAACAATATGATAGTAATACAGCCACTGATTGAAAATTAAAGATGGTACCTCAATCTCAAGGAAGAGTAAGAAATGGTATACGAAGTGACGTACGTAATAATATCTCTTAATAGAGTTGCATTATGTAACATGACCTTAATGATTTCGTTTATCCTCCTGAAATACTTTTAAATAGCGAGCAATATCTCTAATATTTTAAGGCATATCAGAAATAAGTATCTAAATATTTGATTCAAGTTAGAAAACCATCTTAGTTATATATTATATATTATCAGAGTTATTCAGAAATAAATCCCAGGGCCAATGTTGGTGCGTGGATCTCAGGAACAGGTCCTAAGCCGCGGCCAATATACATCATAGTAAATATAAGTTTTGGTACCATCTAAGAGGGTTACAATTGCTTAAACACGGAATATTGTTTACGATCCATTACTACATAGTTAATAGTAGTTTGTTTAATATAGTGTTTGTTTTTAGGATTACGTTTTAGTTTTAGGTGTGGCCTAGCTGCTATATGTTTCCTCCGGATGCCGACGAAATTCCTATTAAGGGAGTTATATTTTATCCTCATTTTTTTTATCATTTTGGAAGAAGTCCTGCGTTATTGTGGGAGGACCCAATTTCAAGTAATTTATTTTAATTTAATGTTAAGCAATTNAAAAAAAAGTTTATGTATTTATATTTTGTTTGTTTTAAAATAAAATAAAAAGTATTATGTATTTTTTTGCTAAAAATCAAATTAGGTTAAATCCATTTTATTCCCTCTTAGCTTGATTTCTAAGAATTGTTGACAGTTTTTATTTCCAAAAGAATAAATAACATTCCGGATGAAATACTTTATCCGGATTCTTGGATTGTATATTTTCTTCCTAACAAAATTTCATACTGATGGTGGAAAATAGATAATTCGTAATCGTGCATAATGTATAACATAATGAATAATTTAAAAAAAAAGTTTGGAATAAAGATGGAGTGTTGTTTACAAGAACTTTCTTTTTTTTTAGTTAAAGGGCTCATTTTTTTCACTTTTTTTTAGGGTTCATAAATGTATAAATATATATATGTACAATTTTTTTCTAAAAAAGGACTATACCAGTCAGCTTTCCATGGTAAAACCGAAAAAAACTGTAGGTTGGTTAATTTCAAAATTCATTAGTGGCGTTACTTGTAGGGATGGAGTGGGGTAAAAGGGGGCAAGTCATCAGCTGTAATCTACTTACCGCAGTTCCAAATTAATCCCCCCTCCAGCCTGGGTTCTCTCACTTCAGACCTGAGTCTCACTGCGATATTGGCCCTGGCCTGACCTCAAAACTCATTGGGTAAATCCTAAGCCCTTTTCCCCCACCCCTATTTTCCTTCCCATCCTAACCTCCTACCCCCCTCCTCCATCCTTGCTAAAGTAGGTTTCTGGTTTTCCTCTATATTAATTGAAAGTCAGCACTTCATTGATCTAATAATTCATTTTCACTATGGTTATTAGGTCCTTATATTTATTATTAGATTTTTTTTTTTTTTACTAAGAGGTTTAGTTTATGATCAATAATTTCTGTTTTACCAATTTTAAGCTAATATTAAGAAAATTAGTACTGAACATAGATCTTAAAGTTTAATAGCAAAAAAGGAAACCAATGTATTAAAAAGCCTATTTTTAGGCACCTTCAAAATTAGTATTTTTAAACTTTAGGGTTCCAACTTGACTATTAATTTTAATTTCCTATAACTAATTTAACAATGATTTTAATTTTAAAAATTAAATATTATATCTCTTTAATTAATTATTAAGTTTTTTATCAAGTTTATTATTTACACTTTCATTGAACCATCTTCTACCACCGAATGTAGATAGTTATTTGTAATAAAAGTCCCATATAACCCCTCCATTCAGTTACAGTCTACAAGTCCAAAAAAACTACTTTCTTTTTCATCTTATACTACTTTATATATTATCTGACTTAAACAATGAATATAGTTTTAATCAATTTTATTATTTAAATTTTTTCTGGACCATCTATCTACTTTATCAAGTTTATTATTTACATTTCTAATGTCTATATATTCTAGTTTTTATATTTAGGAGGCATCGGTAAATAATTGGTCGTGAAAGACAGCTAACATAAGATTATGCAGCATCAGGCGTGGTCACACACTTTGGATCTGAATTCATTTCCCGGTACCGGGTCTAGCACCTTGAGATGTCTTAATACGTTTAGTCTTTGTGTGATGTTGCCAAATGAGTCGTCGATAAAGGTGAAGGCCAAGGTAACGGAGTGTGCTATATTTAGAAATGAGGGCTTTGTTTAGAATGTCTGGAGGATAGTGTACTATATCGAAAAGTAAAAGTGATATGTGCACTTCTCTGTTCATTAAATCGGATCCTCCATTTTTTTAAACAAAGATTGGAGAAGAAGAAGGGTACTTTGAGTGTTATTGGATGCAATTTGAGGGGCTTGGTGGACTGATCGTATTGCCTTCTGCGAACGTGGTAAGGACTGAGGAAGGGTGTTGAGAGATATCATATGTGTAAAAGAAATAGAAGGGGTTCAAAAATATTACCCTGAGGTACTCCTGCACTTGTAAGGCAGATAGGAGAGGAAGAGGATTATAAATTCACAATTGAATTTATAATCCTCTTCCTCTTATTTAAGTTTTAAATAGCATTTTTGACAACATAAACTATATAAAGATAGATTACATGTAAAAAGCAATATATATATAACATAGTTTGACATTTAGCTTGTTATATATGATGTGAGAAAAAGCCTATTACCAGTACTCACAGCATTACACATATGAATATGACATATGTGATTAATTAACTTAGTGCGTATGCTTTCGCAGGTTGACTCGTAATCAATAACTTGGTTTTTCGGTGAAATCCGCGTGAAACCTCTTCGTGACGCGGATTTTACCTGAAAACCAAATTATGGATTGTGATTAATTAGTATTTAATAGGTCATGGGGCCGCAATCTTTTTAGGCGTGTCGAGGTAATGTTCGTAATAGGCGTGATGAATGACTGGTGTTGACCTAACACCACCATTCAAAATACATTGTGGATTAAAATTACATTGTGAATTAAAATTACATAGTGGATTAAATTATAAAGATGGGAAATTGTGTCATGAAAAGATTATTATTGGGGGGGGNTAGTTATCGAAGAATTCGAGTTATTGAGGTTCGAGTTATCGAGAGTCGACTGTACCACACTAATTGGCAGAATTATTTCATAATTTTATTCAGTCAGGAAAAAATGATGTTAGTTTTATTAATTAACTTTTCAATCGTACTTGTGTTTCAATTTAATGTTTTTTGTTTGTTGGTTAAATAACCATTGTATTTTATTGATGATTCTTTAGCTTTTATTCTTCTTTTTGTGATAGTGATAAGGCATGTTTTCAGATATCAAATCTTACCTTCAGTTCGATTAAAGTTTAATTCTATTGTTATATTTTACTGGATTTAATAGTATGTGTTACTTATTTAATAGTATGTGTTACGACATGTTGTTTATTTATTATTTAAAAAAAAAAAAGTTTATGTATTTATATTTTGTTTGTTTTAAAATAAAATAAAAAGTATTATGTATTTTTTTGCTAAAAATCAAATTAGGTTAAATCCATTTTATTCCCTCTTAGCTTGATTTCTAAGAATTGTTGACAGTTTTTATTTCCAAAAGAATAAATAACATTCCGGATGAAATACTTTATCCGGATTCTTGGATTGTATATTTTCTTCCTAACAAAATTTCATACTGATGGTGGAAAATAGATAATTCGTAATCGTGCAGTAAAAAAATAAATTGAATAATATTTTAATAATATAATATAAAATGTTTTAAATATAAATTAAACAAACTATTTATTTTTTTTATAGGAAAAGTAAATTTTTCTAAGACGGTTTAGATCATAAACGTTCTTATCTAAAGTTAATATCTACTAAATTTGTTTTTCCAGGAAAACGACAAATATTGGAAAAACCTTAAAAATATCATATTTTTTAAGGACTTACCAGAGATGGTGATTTTTCTGAACTGTACGTCAAATTAATCGAAATCAGCTCATTAGTTTATGCTACATGTTTCTACACTGTCGGTAAACATTTATTTTTAATATAAACCCCTTTTCTGGACTCAAATCTATGAATCCTTTCAAATATTAAAATAGTATTTTTGCGTCATCACAATACTTTCTCTTTCTATATGCAATATATATGCTACGTATATGAAAAAAATGTAAATTAATTGTAAAAATATTACTTCTGATGTCTCGGAAAATAAAAAGGGATCAAAACTAGATCAGAACGCAATGAAGTTCTAGATCCTAAGGCAACAACGTTTTCAAGGCAATAGGCTACCACCTGATTACCTTGAACATCATTTTCAGACCAACCACAGAAGTCGATATATCCTAAACGTTGGAAATCTGATTTAATTCTTAGATTAATGGGAGATAGCGTGGCCACCATGGTGCTCTGATTTGTATCTGTGAGCCATGAGCGATACAGGGTCACGAGTATGACCATTAGGGTCATGGGTATGATCTACAGTGTCATCGGTATGACTTACAGAGTCATAGGTATGATATAAAGTATCATGGCTAAGACTAATAGGGTCATGGGTATGATCTACAGGGTCAGGGATATGGCACCACACTTTGACGATTCTGACTTTCATAGCGCACAAATAACCTCACCATATTTGCTTTGGTAGTAAATTGTAGAGTGTGGTAGGATATGGGTAGCAGCTCTTAACCAAGAGGTTATTATGAATTGGCTTATATAAGGCCGTCTTTCGTCCTTAGATGTAAATTAAAATATTATTATAAATCTAGATCGGGATAGAGGAAACCGCGTCAGAGATTTATTATCAAGACGTATTGAACTGACAAATGACTCATCATTAGCAACTTCCTTGATAATAATCCCTGTAATGTGTTCTAAGTAGGGATTCACTAAACCTCTGTCGTGTCGTGGTATCCTCCGGATCTATAGATTTATTAGATGCTGGCTGCGAAAACCTACTCTACAGCATAATATGAAAAGTTTGACTTTATTAGAATGCTAAATTTTTGTTTGAAGCTCACTAAATGATTATTTATTATTGAATATTGTGATTTTTTCTTTTCAGAGGACGAGATTATCAGAAGCGGAGCAGTGGTTCAAGAGAGCGCAAAAACTAGCTCCGTCTGACCCTAATGTCTACATACACTTTGGTGAGTTCTTACTTCAATTTATTTTAATCGTTGAATTTATACGAAATTCTATCATTATTAAACCTGAAGTTAGAGTGTTTTGTATTTTACGCAGAACAACAATAATAATTGAATTGGTATATCCGTTCTAAGTGTCATTGTTCATTTATGATCATGTAAAAGAAGCTCTCTAGGATCCCTTTTAGGTTCCCTTGGATCCCTTGTAGGTTCTCTAAAATTTCTTGTAGATTCTAAGGAATTCCGTGGAGATTCATAGAGGTTTTTCTGAGTATCAAGGCGGAGGTTCGAACCCACGATCTCGTGATGCCCTCGATTCATTGATCATCTAGAAGACAGGGCAGGTTACTTAAGCTACATGATCACGCTGGCCCCTTATTGCGCAAGTAAATGGGAACGTTTCTATATTTAGTGTAGTTAACAATAATTTCTCCCCCTCTGTAGATAAAATCTTGTATGTACAGCGGGAGTAAAAATCAATTATACTCAAGTGGTAATTAACTGTGGTTAACATTGTGGTTCCCTCTGCTTCGCCTCTGGAACCAATTCCATCGCTCTGGATACAATTATATACTTTACTCTCTTGGTGCGTAAATAACTATTACGCATACAAAGTAGAGATACATAAGTTATTTTCTGATCGGTTTCGAGTTACTCAAACGTTTTTTCTTATTAAATGGATTATAAGCCATAATCTAAGAAAGGTAGAAAGATGCGGTTTTTCGTCATTAGAGAAGGTATTATATTTCCTTTTGAGTCAGACGAAATAGATCGCTAAAAGAAAAAGTATATCAGTTTAGTTAGAAAACTTTTAATTAAAAGTTTATAGATGTTCCCTTTAACCTTTATAGATGTTTCTAGAAAAAGCTTAAAGCACTTTGTCAAAAGCCACTTGAGTTTTATATTATAATATTTTTATAAAAAATGAGTTCTTAAAAGGTCGGAAGCCATAATTAGAAGTAATTTAAACTGAACTAGAATCATCCATAAGGAAAATTATTTGTCCTTTCTATTGGTGAAAATTGTATCTTTTTATTTAGTTTTTACACTTAATATTTTCAAGACGGCCGGCGGCCCGGCCAATATGGCGGGTGACTAAAAAAAGTTTTTAGTTACCATGGCATGTTATACATCAATTTAAAGGTATTGAAGTTTAGAAAAAGAATATGCAACTATTAAAATAACGCACGTAATACTTTCAAGATGGCGGCCAATATTGCGGGAGACTAAAAACAGTCTTTAGTTACCATGGCATGTTATACATCAATTTAAAGGTCTAGAAGTGTAGAAAAAGGATATTCAACTATTACACTTAATATTTAAACTTAATCGTAAAGAAACCGGCGATTATCGCCTTACGTACTTACGTGAAGCGCGCCTTACTTGTTTAATTTAATAAAATATTTATTGACTATACGTGTAAGTGAACAGAGGTGAAATAGTGATGAAATGAGAAGTGTTATATTGATCAAGTTTATAACTTAATTTTTATTTTCACTCTTAACTTTAAACAAAATTACAATTGAAGTTACACATTTGGTTAGTAAATTGAATTTTGGACGGGAATGTGATTCTAGCACAAGAGACGAGAATGTCTAAATGTTGTTAAATGATGATTCAAATAAGATATGACCTGTTTTAACTCACAGCAGACTGATGAATGATGAAATCTCTCATCATTATTGTTACAAGACCAAGTTTTCCTCCATAAGCCTAAATTTACCGTTTCCATACCCTTGGTATTCTCTTATTCACCGAATCTCCGGGCCCCCTTCTGGTGAAATTGTGACCAGATTTAATCTCATCCCCCCCTTTCTTCTTCGTGTTGCCGAATCATTTAAATTTATTCATGAATACATTATGACGGTTTGAGGCCTAGGTTGAGATCGAAGCGTCTTCTAGTCCCAGAGAGTCTTCAGCCTTTCAAATGAATTCCATTAAATCAGTACCAAACAATTATTATAGAATGATTTCATCCTACCTTCTATAGTCTTTCGAATATCTATTATATTCAGTTCTTATAAAGTAACAATTTTAAGCATAATTTAATATTTGTTACTTCTTATTTCTTCTGACATCTATTTTCATATTCTTCTACTTTCTGACTAAGAACAAATCCACATAGGACAAGAAGGCTTCCAAACTTTAGATTTATCCTCTTAAATGATGTAATTTTGGGCTCACACACAACAAACTACTAAAACGAAATGTATTTATTTGAGAGTAAATATTAAGAAGTTAGTTTATTTATCTTCATTTTTAAATTTCCTTTTCTATTATGCTTCCGAGCTTACCGTATGAAACGGAAGCTCGACGATTTGTTGTTCTGAAAAATGAAAATATTTTATTAAAAAAAAAAAAAAAAAATCCAAGACAGAAATTCGCTTTAGCATCAGGGAATATTTTTGGTTCCGTGTGTCTGTCTGTCGGTTTGTCAGTCTGTCGCTCAATTTTTGCGAATCAACATATCTTAAACTCGTCCAATTTTAATAAAATTTCTATGGTAGGTCGTAATTAGCCTATTGTTGGTTCAACATAAGTTTTGTCTGTTACCTTCCATTTGTTACTCTTCAGTATGCGCACAAACATACATTTATATACACCTATATCTTTAAAAATACTCATCTGATTTTTATGATGTTTGGATGGTTTGTTGAAAGTAGACCGGAGATAGCACTAGATTAATTTGAACCGTCTGCGCTCTTCAAATTTTGCTAAATTTATACTTTAATTCATGTAAGAAATCAAAACAATTTTGACAGATTAAATAAACGGGGGAATCGATTTAAAAAATTGACCATAATGGCTTTTAAAAGAATAAAATCAAAAGTACGTGCTAGAATTCGAGGAAGCTATGTGCTACACTAATGTCGCAGTCTATTTGTTTATTAATTTTGTCTTAAAGATTTCATGATGTTTTCATTCTATTATACTTTTATCTATCACTAGGTAGGGGAAGCATTCTAATCATTCTCAAGAACGATTTTTTTAAGAAGTCTAAATTAAAAAAATATGTTTTAATTTTTTATACTCAAGAAACACTTATAGTTTCGACTGATCGTTGCAGCTCTCGTATATTTCTCCTAACACCAAACGACCAAATAATAACTATTTATTTAATTTTTTCTAAATTATTGAACTATTTACCCAACTTTTTACTTTTCTATCAACTTTAACCATTTATTTCACTTCTAACTTGTAAATTTTCTATTATACATTTTGTAAATTTTCTATTGTACATTTTTGCTTCAATTCAGGAAATGGCTAAGCTTTAGAATGCGGTCACCAAGCCCGCAACACACATTATGGGTAGGTTACGCTTAGATTTCAGGTTACAATCGAAATACTACGTACAGTCGATTCTCACAGCATTACTTAACTTTTTCGTCCCACCATTTTTAATTTTACTTGAATATTCACGATGTTTTTTAACGACTTACAACAGACTTCCTGACTTTTTACGTACTTATATTTTTGCTAGGTTGACAAAACAAACAAACGAAGAGAGATTTAGTAGGTTTTTAAGTACATAATATTAATTAGGGATATTGACTGGACTGACTAACGATTACGGGAAAATTCGGCAGTTACCGGCCCCCAAAAAAACAACAAATATTACTTTTAAGAGATTTCTATTTTTGGTCATCAGGGGTATAATAAAAAACCAACTACGTTTCTTTTGCAATATTTCGTCCTTATATTTTAGGACATTTTCAAGCCATTTATACTTGTTTCCATAGTGCAAGAGTTAAATTATCTGTCAGATACTTAGTCTATTAAAAAGTGAAATTTCCAAAATCCCACTTCTTAATTCCGTCTTTTAGAAATTCCAAAAAGTCAATTAAATTAAAATTCATTTCTCTTACACACAGATTACATTATGAGTCATGAGCAAAGATTAAACTGTAACTGCTATTATACATTTTGTAAATTTTCTATTGTACATTTTTGCTTCAATTCAGGAAATGGCTAAGCTTTAGAATGCGGTTACCAAGCCCGCAACACACATTATGGGTAGGTTACGCTTAGATTTCAGGTTACAATTGAAATACTAAATTCAATTTTTAAATTTTTGGTAGTTTTATTACTACGGAAAGATTAAATTTTAAATAATCCAAATTACAATTATCAATAACTACGGGAGACATCTCTGTATGTCTCCCGTAGTTATTGATAATTGTAATTTGGATTATTTAAAATCGAAATACTACGTACAGTCGATTCTCACAGCATTACTTAACTTTGTCGTTCCACCATTTTTAATTTTACTTGAATATTCACGATGTTTTTTAACGACTTACAACAGACTTCCCGACTTTTTTACATATGTTTATGTAAAAATATTATGTTGCTAGGTTGACAAAACATGTTTGCTAGGTTGACAATACAAACAAACGAAGAGAGATTTAGTAAGTTTTTAAGTACATAATATTAATTAGGGATATTGACTGGACTGACTAACGATTACGGGAAAATTCGGCAGTTACCGGCCCCCCCCCCCCTCCCAAAAAAAAACAACAAATATACGAAAAAAAGGTATTTTGGCTATCGAATTTTGTACTTCGATGGACATCTACCTGGTCTATATGCAGAGGGGTTGTTTTTCTTCAAAAAATGAGCACCACAAAGTGGTGTGGAGCGGCCTTTAAAAATTTTAGGGCAAAACCAAATGTTGTACTTTAATTCTGTAAACAGCACCGTACACTTTACTTTTACCTGTTTTTCCTAAGGTAACATAAAATATAAGGTCGAATTATGAGGTTAATGCCATGCTGTTTTTTTAAATCAACTCGTATTTTTTCTCGTAATTTTAATTAAATTTAACAACATTAACAAATTTTGTTAAATGGATTCAATAATATAGTAGACATAACACATTGAATTAATTCGATATATCGAAACATAATATACATACGCTATATCGACATATTAGGTGAAGGTTTTGTAAGTGAATTCAAGAAAAAAGTGTATTGCGGACTTGGTAACCCTATTCTAAAGCTGTTCCCAGGAAAATTTTACATATTGATGTAAAGAACATTATGGAACCTCCATTTGAGTTCATTCACCTCTTAATAAACAACTGAGTCCATTTACGAGTACAAGTGTAAAAGTTTGATAGCCAGAAAAATAAAACAAAATATAACGTTGAATGTAGAGGAAGACTGTATCGAAGTAGGATACATGAATTGTATATGAAATAAGGAAGTCCAATACGGAAATGAAAGAGAGAAAAGTACTTACAGATAATAAATTAAATAAGTGATAAATGTAGGAGAAAAATTATTCCAAGCACTATAGCAGATCCTCTTGACAATTACACCAAGCATGAAGAGGTATGGGAAATAAATGGGTGGCTAACTCGAGAAAAGAGCAAGACAGGCCACTTGAGAACAGTACACACGCTAATACGAGAGTATTAAATAACTTGCCCATCCTCCAAGTTAAGAATTCTATTGGATTCTATTGGACCATCCAATAACCAATGAGAGAAAATACTTAATACTACTTAATGTTCCTCCTGACTATAATTTCAATTACCAAGACTACTTTAACCCCATATAAATTAGTGTGGAACATGAAACAAACTAATAGTTTCTAGTAGAGGAAATTATTTTCTTCAGTATTAGAAAATAATTGAATTCTCAACAAGCATTGCATTTTTGATGAAAAAAAAACCTTATAAAAAAAAACTAATCTCATTCAACTATTTTATGGCAAATAAGATAACTTATTTTCAATGGTTTAATAAGACAAAACTTGTATAAGAATTTATTAAACGTTTGTCTCAAGAACACTCTTGAAATAATCCTTTCAACCCAACAATATCTCTAGCGCTCTTCAAAATTGTTCATATTGTCAAATGATATGTTTATTTCTTGATAATAGAAACATAACTTTATGAACTATAAGAAACGTATTCTTTATTGAAGTGAGCTTCTTAAATTCTACGAAATATGCATCATGTCTGTCTATCTATCTGTCAGTAACGTTTACGTGTCCGTCGATAACTTGAGTAAAAGTTGAACGATTTGGTTGCAATTTGGTATTTGTGTTCCTTTTACTAATGTTCAGGCTATTTCTCGCGTAAACGTGAGATTAAAATGCAAAATTAGAATTTCAGGAGAGTAAAAGATTCTATCATCACCTATTTGATTTTTTTAGTAAACCAACAGCGGTACCGCTATGAAGTGATAAAGATAGTTACAACTATTAAAGCGGACCAAAACGTTTAAAATAGAGAACATGACGTTTTTACCGATATCTTACGTTGACATTTTAACGATTTAAATAAAATTTCATATACATATTCTAAAGAAAAATTGAAGCAGGCATGTAAAATTTCAACTTGATTCATGCATCAGGTTTTGTGTAGCGACGTAATACATTTTATAATAGTTGAAATGGAATGGCTGGGTGGTGAGCTAAGGAGAATTATGGGAAAACTCTTCTTCCCCAATACACACGGCTATCTATTACAATCATATTCTTTAACTATCTAATATTTATAGCATTTGCTCCCTTCAATGATAGAGCCACGCGATCTCTAGTTTAATTATATGCAACGGATAAATGAATTTATTTAAAACAGAGAAAATTGACAAATGAAGTTTATCAGTCTCGTTCTTAAAAATACGTCATACCAATCTAATATCCTTATTTATTACTTATCTACCATTCTTGTTCCTGTTCCTCGTATTGATATGTAGCAAACTGCCTTCCCATGATTTACGTTATTATTCTACGTTATTATTACGGAGAGGTTGGTAGAAAGTATAACAACAATATTGTCACCACAGTTTTATATTAAAACTCACAAACGCGTTTCGACATTTAATTATTATTATATGTTATATGTCGGAACACATTTGTGTGTGGTACCACAAAATCTCAGTCAAAATAACCAATTATTCTACGTAATACGTTCTTATTATTATAGCATTTTTAAAATTCTTATGCCGTTTGGTCTTTGTTGTTTAGTATAGCGTCCCTTCACATTTCGGTGAATAGCATTACTGCTACAGAGATTGTTGTCTACCCCATACTCAAACAACTATTATATCCTCCTCCTTATTAAACTAGCTCTAATCACCTTAATTTTAAACGGAATTATACATAGTTTACAAGGGTAGGGGACTCAGGCGTTCCAACTCTCACGGACTTTCCCCTACCACATCCGACCTTGATAATTAATTCTCTGGTGTTGAGAAACAGGGCTAATATGATCGTTTAGTTTCCATAGCGGTGGTAGAGGATTACGAGCAAAGGCTGCAAATAACGGTTCAACTTAAGGCTTTCCGCTCGTTCTCTTCACCCCTCGATCCTCATACCTGATTTCAAACTGAAATACTTTAATGTTTTAAATCACTCTTTGAAAAGTTTTAGTCTACCGCCCCCCAACCTCCGTCTAAATAGAATAGAGTTTTAGCCAACTTTAGACCTTTTGCATGAAATCATTCGAATTATAGAGTTGAATTAAACTGCCGAAGTTTAAAATTTAATTTAAAGTATTTTCTACTATTAGTAAGCTGTGTAAATAATAGTTAATTTTAAAGTTAGTGACGTCTTTTCCGAGAGAATGATTTATCGGTTAATGTGTTATAAAATAATAAAAAATTATACTTCTTTAGATTGTTACTCCCCTGTGTTTTTTTAGAATATAAATGACTGACTAAATAACTATAAAGAAACAAGTAAGGCACGCTTCAGGTATATCATTGTCATGGGTACTAAACATTTCTTTTTAGTCGCCCTCCATATTGGCCGCGTGTGAAAACCCCATAATGTGACCAGTTGTCACAAATGCCGAGATGCGCCAGTGTGCTAAATTTCATGTTATTACCTATAGTAGTTTATGAATTGAAACATGGCAACGGACGGACAGACAGAGCCGTTATACAAGGTTAGTAAGAGGAGGCAAGGTAAGGGGAGTAATAATCTAAATAAGTGCCATAAAAATATTATATGCTGTTTAGAAGACAATAGTTAGGATAATGACTGCTCATGCTCATTGCTTTATATTTGTTCACTAACATGTATTCAACCACTTTTTAAGCATGTATTGTAAAGAGATAAATGTAATTATACCATTCAAGGTGGTTTATCTGACTAATGTTATGAGAAGTAATTGCGTTTCTTTTTTGTTTTGGTCGGTTGTTTATAATGAAATGCTCTGTTCCTTGCACGAATAGTATTTGTGTGGAATTTGAAGCAGACAATATAACAGGTTATGTCGGTTGGATTAGGCTCTAGGGGTTTTGGGTGGAAGTGAAGATGGTGCGGGGAAGGGAATTTCCATACGGTAAGGCCGTTGGGAGGGAAACTGTCTGAGCGTTCCCTTTTTCTTGGAATAATCCTACATTACGAATTCCTTGTGTCCTTTGACCAAGGGCTGGGAAGGCTATAAGAGCCCTCAGGGTCTCTCCTCTCCGACTCTCTCTTTCACCCAGTTTCAAGACCCTAACAACACCAAACATCCCCATATATTCGGAAATTCCTCGGCATTGCCCATCTGGAAATAATCTATACGGTCCATTCTAAGTTTAATACTAGGTCGCCTCTTTCACTTCGAAAGAGCTTAACAGAAGATCCTTTTTTAAGCGAAAAACGTATCATTGTGTTCTAACTGTTAAACAAGAACTCTACTTTTTTCATCCGAGTAAAAAAGGATTTTTGGGAGTATAAAAACCTACATGGAGTGTTCTCAGTAAGTATTGAATTTAAAATAAGAAGGGAAAAAATAAATCAGAATGATGAGTGGATTTAGGCTGAACAACAAAAAGGGTATTAAATTATTTCTTTTGATCGAAATTTTAGGAGATTGCCTGTTAAGAGTTCTAATACTTCTTAATAAAAATAATCTTAAAAGTTCTTTTAATAAGGTTCGTTATCAAATTTCTATGAATCCTCAAGATAATTTTAATTTTCGGCTTTGGGTACCTTTCTTTCGTAAATAAGAATTTATAAAATGATGCGAGGATGAAGGCTGAACACTGAACAACAAAAGGGATATGAAATTATTTCTTTTGATTGAAATTTTAGGAGATTGCCTGTTAAGAGTTCTAAGAATTCTTAATAATAATAAATAATAAGTTGTTATTTTAATAAGGCTTGGTAACAAATTTATAGGAATTCTCGGAATAATTTTAATTTTCGGCTTTACCTTTTGGGGCACCATTGTATTATGGGGAAAAGGCAAATTGAAAATTCTTTGAAATTTACTTATTTGCCTACTAATAAGATTTAAATTCCGCCACTCTGTTGCCTGTCACTGAATATAATATGAAATATTGATTTCATTATATTATTTATCATTAAAGCAATTTAGGTTTTTGAAGGGAGAAACACAAAGTTACACAAAAAGTTTACACAAAGTATATTTGGATTAATTAATTAAAAATAACTGGTTTCGGCTTCTGTATAGCCATCTACGAATTTTATACAACACAAAATTCAACATAAAATTAAAAATTATTTATAAATGTTAAAATAGACTGTCAATTGGTGTGGCACATAGTTTTCTTGTACCCTATCATGTACTTTATTGATTTTATGCTTTTACTAGCATTATTTTCTGATTTTTTTGCTTCACCCCATTTTAAACTGTCAACATTGTTTTGATTCTTTTCATGAATTAAAGTGTCAATTTAGCAAAAGTTAAATAGCGCAAACGGTTCAAATTAATCTGGAGCTATCTGCGGGTTACTATAGGTGCCAATAAATGTATGTTTGTGTACATGTGGAAGAGTAACAAATAATCATAGAAGGTTAAAACTTTTATGGGATTAACAATGGGCTAATTGTGACCTACCATCCAAATTTCATTAAAATCGGACGTGTAGTGTTTATAATAATATGTTGGTTCGCAAAAAGTGTGCAACACACCGACAGACAGAAAGACAGAAACGGAACCAAAACTTTTTCTGATGTATGGAACGGATTACTGTCTTGGAATTTTGAACATAAAATAATTTCGATCTTCATAACGATTACATAGCTTCCGTTACCTTCAGTAAGCAAAATAAAATAAGGATTCCATAAATTATGAACTTTATAGATTGATTTTTTTTTTTTTTTTTTTTTTTTTTTTTTTTTTTTTTTTTTTTTTTTTGTAAAGAAACTGAAGATGGCTATTAAGCAGCCGAAACCACATAAATACTTTGTGTGAGAACCTAATATTATTTTATTTTCCAAAATAATAATATATCATTTTGGAATGATTATATATTTTTTTGGTAAAATATCACACATTGGAGAAGCAAAAAGTTAAAACATTTGATTATGATGTGAAATCAACCACACTTACAGCTTGTTTATGAGGTCTTCTGATGTTGTCCTCATCATCATAATACTTAACTCTAAATCATCACGATAATGTATTTTGTATAAAAGGAACAAAAAAAGACTAAATTAGTAATCGTTTCGTTCTTATTTGTATTGTTCGTGCTCTAATCTTGTGATCTACTGAATTGTAAAGTACAGCAATGTTTCTGTCTTACCCGGAATCAGTTAATATATCATTTACAAGGAAACAGCTAGGGAGCTAGATACTTAATAATATATGTCCTCGTGGCTAGAGCTGAGGTATCTAGTTAACTATGTTAGATAGAGCGAGATTGGATATAACTCATCACGTGGCGCTGTATTTCACTTTGAGTTCCACAAATATTTCATCAGGTTTCACAAAACACGATGGAAAACAATACCTCTCACTGCTTCCCCCACTTACATTAGAAAATCATGTTTGGATCACTTATTTATCGTTTCATTTCAACTTTTATCACTCTTCTCTTGCATTATTGCACTCCCCACCAGTGGTTTATATTATTGATTTTCATGGAGTACTTTATTTTTAATTTGAGAAATGTATTGGAAAGTACACTAACGTTATTAGTAATTGTATTATAAAAAAGTAGACTATTAAAAAAGAACTTATGTAATATAGTGTAATCTCTTATATGGAACTATTTTGTATCTGGAAAACAACCTTTTTTTGTGTTAGTGAGTTAGTAATAATAACTTTTGTATCTGTAAGGAACACTTACTTGTTAACGTTTCTACCCCAATTTGGTATTGGAGTAATACCCTTCAGTAAATAATAATTACGTTTGGTACTTTAGTTGGTTTAATTAAGAATAAGTTAAGAGCAGTACATACAAAGGCATTTGCCTATATTAAATAAAACAATTGAACACTTCTCTAAACACGTGTTCGTAGAGACTCTATAGCCATGTTCAAAACCACGTCTCAATCGTTTCGCTCTGAAACAGAACTTAAATAGTTAACTAATTCTTGGATACAAAGCACTCAGTGTGTTTCCTAGATGTCTACGTTCCAAACCGTGCTTCAAACGTTTCGCTCTGAAATAGAACCTAAATAGTTAACTAGTTCTTGGATAGAAAGCACTCAGTATCCTAGTTGTCTAGGATACCTCTTTGGACTTCTCTTTCTATCGTAGTTTTGGAAATGCATTAGAATCGAGACAATGCTACATTAGTAGATAGAGGCTTTAGTACTAAACACGGCGAAGTAGAAGTTAAAACGGCTTAGTAGATAAAGCATTGTTGCATCTCAAACGGAATGACAACACTGCGGAGAATTGAACTAGCTTTTAGTTCGCTAAGTACTAGAGTAGAGGGGGGTGTCTAAACCGACCTGATACCTACTTTAATACCTTACTACCTTGCATAGTTCTAACCTACACTTGAGTCCTTTCCCAAACCATGTTAGTTTATGCTAATTCAGTCGATGCCTTCTCCTCTACCTCCCGTATTATTGCTTCTATTTGAAGCCACCACGGAGTAATTCCTACACCGCTTTAAATACCTTAGTCTTCTCGCTTCGAGTCTAATCTAAAAGTGAGTTTTAATGAATTAATTTCCTTTTATTAATTTAAGTGTCTTTGTTTAAAGCTTTAATTTTCCTGAACAAGTTTGATATTAATTGAAAAATTAACATCTTATATTTTAAACTTAATTTGATTATACAGTACTTATGTTTTTGATAATTTAGTTCGTGTTTTACTTCCATAGCTTATAGTTAATTTAGTTTAGAGATTTTCTGGACAAATTTAATTAGTGTTTTTTGTATATTTTTATTATGGTTGCTAGGTACTACATTTAACTAATAACATGTAATTTCTTATCGCACATTTTACATTGTATGCGGCATAACAATATTTGTGCATAGTTATAAAAATGGGGTTTTATAATAAATACTAACAAATTAAAACTGGTTAAAAAAGAAACCTTCGTGTGCTATTTTCAATCAAAACCTAACATACTTTAATAAGTAGACTTTAAAGGACCGGTCAAACAGAGAGCAGGCTCTGTGGACTGTAATATTGCATCATCCTGGTCAATCAGAAAGCGGCTTGTCAATGCGGACTAATCAAGTCTGTGGTAGATAGAATAGCAGCTGTATTTTCCATAGAGTTCACGGTGCACTGATAACAACATGACTGAGGAATCAACAGATGCATTGATCTTCTGCGGGAGTTTTATTTATAGGATACACGTGAACTTGTATAAATGAAGTAACTATTGATTATATCTATCTATAGATGATTACAATCTATCAAGCTCTTTTATCAGCTTGTTGTTTTTAATAAATAATTGGCAGTGCGAGTCTCTACTACGTCTTGTGATCCAAGCTTTTGAGTGGTTTTTAGCTGGATGTCAGTCTGTCTGTGTCATGCATAACTCCCACTGTTTTTAAGCTAGAGAGTTAAATCTTGGTAGAAAAATCAGTCCAAACACGCAGCTGTGCTGCCCGGAAAATCAACATTTTCCACCATCTTGAACCCAGTTTTCTAAGAAAGTCTAAAAAAAAAAAAGTAAAAAAATCGAAAGTGGTCCGATCAAGTTGAAATTTAGCACAAATGTTCCTTTCTGTGTGACAAACAACCCCACCAAATTTTATTTTGATATTAGCCGCTATTTTGAAGTATTGACCATCCCAATCGGCATGGACGGTGGGACAATCTGTCCCGTGAACATGTCGCTTCCTGTTTTACCATCCATAACCACCACGGACTGCGGTCAATCTTTCCCACGAACAGTCCGCTTCCTGTTTTACCATCCTGTTCCGCCACGGACTGCGGTCAATCTTTCCCACGAACAGTCCGCTTCCTGTTTTACCACCCCATTCCGCCACGGACTGCAGTCAATCTTTCCCACGAACAGTCCGCTTCCTGTTTTACCATCCTGTTCCGCCACGGACTGCGGTCAATCTGTCCCACGAACAGTCCTCTTCCTGTTTGACTGAGTCTTAATAGTTCGTGTTTGATACATAATAGCCATCTTGCGAAACATGATCCGATGTATTGTGCATTAAACAATGTAAAAAAATATTTGTATGTTAACAAATTTGCTGTGGGAGAAAGTTTGTAAACATGTGTGACGCAAAAAAATGTTTTTATTCCGGACCCGACGTTATACTTCCGTCACCTTGCAAACCTAATGCGTTTGAAACGTCAACAAAAATTAATTTAATGAGCGTTTATTGTGACTCCTAAACTAATAGGGATGAGCTTTTTGACAGGTAGACCCTTCTAAGGCTGTTTAGCTACGGAGTTTGTTAGTTAGGACATTTGGAAAACCTGATAATGGAAGCAGTACCTGCTACCGACACTGAATTGTGTATTTGCTTTTGATTTAAGTGATACTTCGAATTAAAGCAAATATTTTCTTTACCAAAAAATAAATAAATGAATAAATAAACAGATTAGTATAAAACCCTTTTTTATTTATTTAATTCGTAAATTGAAAACGGCAACCTTAAAGTAAATAATAATGTAAAAAAAGAGAGTTCTTTGGGAATATAAATTGCATAAATTAAATTCCCTTTACCTTTGTGTTAAATTTTAAAAAGGGAGAAAAAATTTAAACATTATTCGTTCGGTCTCTTTTTTTTATCTTATTTTTTCCCCCTAAAAACATTTCTACCGAATGTTTTGAAATACCTCGACTGGAAGGAATGATATAAAAGGACAGTGAGAAGAATTTTTATATTTTAAATTGTTGAATTAAAAACAAATAAATAATAAAAAGTAGGTAAATAAATTGAAAAATATAATATTTTGTTTGTTGGTTCAAAAAAACGTATGTTATAATTTTTTTTTTCTTCTTTGTGGGCGGAAACGTGACAAGGATGATTAGAATTACCTTGCAAAGTATTCAGTGGATGTCGAGAAGAGCAATCGTGTGAACGATCGAGAACTAAGTTTTTTTGATGGAATTAAGGGGAATCTACGGGAAATTGGATGCAAGAGGTGAACGCCAGCATATAAGTAGAGTGACTGCTTGAAAATTGGGAAAATTCCCCGTGTTGTACATCGGTATTGGTTACCTGGTGATTGCCCTATTGCTGTCATTCATGCTTTGGAAGCTAAAGGTACCGGGTACGATTTCGGACCTGTAAGTGTTCACCACGAAACGCGATATAAATCGGTAGCTACTTAGGTTACTGTATATTATACGGTACATAAAGGCGATGAACCAATTTACCAATGCCATGCCTATTTGATGTATAATTGAGCGAGCGTAAGCGAACTTCTAACGTTTGACAAAATATTCACCCTTTCTGTCTCTCTGTTAGGAACCTTTACGTGTCTGACGATAACTTAGTGAAAGTTCACCGATTTAGTTAAAATTTTGTATAATGTTCCTTTTACTAATGTTAAGGTCGTTAAGTTCGTTAACAGCATTATCCATCTAAGAGCTCGTGCGCAACGCTTGCGTAACTTGAGCTTTAAATGTAACATTGGAATAATTGGACTGGAAAATATTCTATCAAAATTTGTTATAGACTTGTTTTATTATGTCTTCACTGTTCTGCAAAATTTAACGAACTTTCTGCCCTTAAGAAAATTTTATCTGAACTTTATGTTTTCGAGGTTGCTGAATCCGAATCTGAAGTCAAAATTTTTCCTAGACGTACAGTTTTCCCGGAAAATGCACCTAAAGTTCGGAAAAATAGTGTTTTTGGGGGGTTTTTGACCCAATTTTTCGCCAAAAATATTTTGTAAAAAAAACATATGTTGGGCGTTTGAATACCTTTTAACTGTCAAGAGCACGAATCAAAAGTCAAAAAAATCTGTTGACCTTATTTTTAAAAAAAAAAATCAAACCGATTAATCCACATAGTGAGTCTTTGTATTTCTAACACTTTTTCAGTGGTATAACAAATGTTTTGTGACTTTTTTCTGACATTAGTCTTGAGAACTACAATATATGTGGCCGAAGGGGGGGGGGGGGAGGTCAAGAAAAAAATGGGGGATACTAAAAAAACAAACATACATGTTGTAGTTTTCCCAATTTTTCTACACCCCCTCCCAAAATTTTTTCTTGACCCCTCTCCCCTCCATCGGTCACATATATTGTAGTTCTCCAGACTAATGTCAGAAAAAAGTCACAAAACATTTGTTATACCACTGAAAAAGTAATAGAAATACGAAGACTCACTATGTGGAAAAAGCTTATTTTTTATTTTTATTTTTTATTTTTCTCAAAAAAGTAAGGTCATCAGATTTTTTTTTTACTTTTGATTCATATTCTTGATAGTTTAAAGATATTCAAATGCCCAATATATATTTTTTTTACAATTTTTTTGGGCGAAAAATTGGGTCAATAACTTTAGGCGCATTTTCCGGGAAAACTGTACGTTTAGGAGAAATTTTGACTTCAGATTCGGACTCAGCACACCAAAATACTTCAGAAAAGGACATTTTCATTACGAGGCTTTTTTTTTGCAGAACAGTGAATTGTTCAATCATATTAATTTACCTACTAGTAGAAAGTCAAAAAGGTTGTAAGCAAAAAGGGTGATCGCGACCTTTCATTTATCTGTAGATGCTTGTTGCGATGCCTTAAACTACATTTTACAGGCTCTTGAACTACTTTCGTTAAGAGCTCTTGGCCACATTGATGCTATTCTTCAGCTTTTTCATTTCTTAAATTCAACTACTACCTTCTAGGGATGAAATATAACCATTTTTGAAATTAAATAACTTTTACTTCCTTTATTCACCTCTTGACGACCCAACTCGAAAAAGTAAAAATATTATATTTGTTGAAACCCTTTGGCAGGCCTAAGCCTTAGATTATTTTTTAGATCGGAAAATTGCCAAAACTCACAGAAACAAGTTCAGAAAGAAGGATTGAGTATTGATTGCTCCTTGTTCAGGGTAAACTCCTCTCATGTTCTATGGCTACGAGAAAAAATTAGCGAGTTAACAAATGGCTTACAGAACCCACTGCATAATATGATGTCAGTTCGAGTGAACATAAATCTATGAAAGAAGGAATGTGTATTGATTTCGCCGAATTCAGGGTGTACTCCTCTCATGTTCTATGGCAACAAAAGTAAACCAGCGTTTGAACGCATGGCCCATCGAAACCCTCTGCATATTATGATGTCAGTTTGAGTGAACATAACTCGTCTCAATAGTTCTTTTTGATACTTAGCCTGAACTTAAAGAATTGCATGCTTCAGCGTGAACTCTTATATTTAGCCCATTGTTAGTCCATATAATGTTTCGACCTACTGCGTCAATTTGTTTCTCTTCCACATGTGTACAAACATACTTTTTTTACCCTTACATCTTCAAAAAGTAATAAAATGATTTTCATGAAATTTGGATGGTTTGTTGAAAGTAGCCCGCAGATTAATTACAAGCGTCTGCGCTCTTTAAATTTTAGGTTAATAATTAGTAAAGCATACAATCATTGAATCATACTAAATAGAAGACGAAGAAGCTATGGGTCAAACTAATTGGAAAACTTTTTTTTTTCATAAATAATGTATTATTATTACTCAGTCAAACATATTAATTATTGTCAACTAAAAATGTTAAAAATGTTCAGTCGTTTGTAGGATTAAAACCGATTTAACAAACAAAAATCAATGCAGAAAGAAATAAATCGATAATTAAATAAGTTGCTGTGAATAAAATATATGGAAATAAAATTAGTTAAGGGTATAAAAGAAGATAAAGAAGCATTAATTAACAAGAAACGTAAGTGAAGTTGGATTAGAATGAAAGAGATAAGGAAAAAGTAAAATAGGTAAGAAACAGGATTTTCTAGAAGAGGTAGTGATTTAATATTTAATAGAGGCGGCGGTGTCAAAGACACGGATTGTAAGGCTAACGAATAAAATCCAATCCTAGTTTTAAATTCAAGCCAAAAAGAAGCTTTCTTACTTTTTTCCCTTCCTCTGTAAGGTTTTAAGAGTAAGCAAGAAGGTTTTCAAGCCAGGATTTAGCTGCAGGTGGCCGCCCAAGGAATAAATTCCTAATTCCTTCTCAGGACTCTCCTGTCCAACAGAGGTGCCCTTTTTCCAAGGATTTTTTTAAAAGGCAAGGTTCCTTTTGCCTTGAAATATTTAAAGGAAGACGAAGAAAATAGGAGAAAAACGAGAAATAAAGTTAAGGATAGAAACAAGAGTCTGGTATTGAGCGAATAAAAATAACCACCAACTCTTCTTACTAAGGAATTTAAAAATAAAAGTTTAAGTTCTCACCTTCTTTGCACACTGTTATATATATAATCCTAACTCGTAGTGTAAAGCAACCCTACACTATCACGCCGCTTGATCAAAACAGCGCGTCAAGCAATGGGGTCAAGCATGATTGATAGTCTAGGAACCCGTTTGATGCCTTGATGGAGATTGATGGAAAGTTTGAATGAGTCAAGTGGTTTGACAGAGCACTTGATAGTCTAGAGCAATTTTATTCAAGCATTCCGTCAATCACCTGCTCAACACCCCAAATTCTGATTCAAAACCATGGTATCTACACAATACTGATTCACTACAGTCCAGGAGGAGCAGTTCACTAGTAGAATACTCCGTTGCAAATGAGTGTTAAAGATGAATGGGATGCTTGATGCACACCAAGGCGGCTTGAAGCTCATGTCAATCAGCTTGACGCGATGTTTTGATCAAGCGGTTTGACAGTGTAGGGGCAGCTTAAGAGTCTGTAGATGGCTTGGACAAAGTACACATAATATATTCTAAAGCGCATATTTAGCTGCGCTGCAGAGCGGCAGGTGGCAAATCACAGTTTTTCACTCATATTTTGGTACGTTGGGGAATATTAGTGATTATATCTCTATCTGAAAAAAATTGTTCCTGACACCTTTGTCTCATAAAGTAAATTCACACACAATAACTTTTTGAGTTATGACATAGATATTATTTTATTTCAATAAAATAACTTCTTTAACCCCATTTTATTTTTTTAATTTTAATACCTTTTTCTTATCAAAATGAAATCCATTAGTCTGCAGGTAAGTAAATATCTAAGCCAGCCTTGGCACTAAAATTTAACGTTAAGTATTAACCTGGCCCTCTTAAATTAACTCAAGGATTCTGGCAAGGCTCCAAAATAATAAATTATTTTATTAATAATAAAAAAGAAAATACAAAATTGCAATTAAACCTTTTTTTATTAAATATAAAAAGAAGTAAAAGAGGTCATGAAAAAAATGAATAATTATAAGAGGTAAATTTATACTGCACTTGCATTTTTTTTTACATTTTTTTTTTCTTTCTTCTCTCTTTCCTTTTACTCTTTTGTTTCAAAGGTAATGGCTGGGATAGAAAGCAGCACTGGAGAGGGGGCGAGGGGAGAAACTAATAAAAAAGACTTGGCTTCAAAGTCGCCGGGAAATAAGGGATGTCTTATCTCAAGTTCATGATAGTAAAAAAAGCCAAACCTTTAGAGCTTCCACCTCATAGTTCAGGGTGGATGTTACTTTTTGATGACCTCTCCACTTTCAAAATGGTGTCTAAGGGCATGGGGAAAGGGTTGGAAATAGGATGCCGGTCTACATCTGATTCCAGCAGTACTGTCATCCTCACACCAATACCGACCATCCCTTATTTCCCCCAACAGTACTGTCGAGTATAACCTCCCGCCCTACCACACCCTTTTAAAAGACCTAGTATTGTTTTGGAACCGTCTCCCCCCACCCCCTCATTGCAACTCTAAGAATTTTATAGTAACTCTCCTTAGTAAATCCCCAATAAAAATATACTCTTCTCTGAGTTTATAAGTGGTTTTAATATCATTTTCTTTTTTTTTTCCTCCTAGACGGATTTTTCTAGCTGAAAATGCAATTTCCTTTCCTCTTTTATATTTTATGAATACAAAATAAATTGTTTATAAGTATATAAAAAAGAAAATAGTCTCGAAACGATACGAGATAAAACTCCGTATGCCAAGTAAATTAAGCCGTGATTAAGTTTTCATGCATGTTCTCAACCAGGGACATAAAGTTTAAACTTCTTGTATACGCTTTAATAAATTTTAAACCCCTGCCACTGGTAGTTTATTTTTCCCTAGGTCCAAGATAAGTCGAATTTAAATATTATATAGTATCATAATATTTATAATACACTACAAAATATTAACGGTGATATACTAAATAGAAAATGAGTTCAAATTAAAATTTAATATTACACAGTTTGAAGTCCCCCGAGTCTAAAAGTTTTTTTCCAAGCTTATCAAAGGCAACGAAATTTACGAGATCAACAAACGTTTTTTATATGTCCATGACAGAAATCTTTCTCAGACATTAGGGAACATTTTTGGTTCCGTTCTGTCTGTCAGTCGTCAATTCTGTCTGTCGCTACAAACAACAGTTTGCGAACAAACATAATATCTTAAAAACTACTCGTCCGATTTTAATGAAAAATTTAGATAGTAGGTCATAATTAGCTCATTGCTGGTCCCATATATGTTTCAACCGTCTGCGCTCATTTGTTTCTCTTCTACATCTGCACGAATATACATTTATTTACACCCATATAGCTGCAAAAGTACTTCAATTTCAAAAGCACTCTGATTTTTATGACATTTTAAAGTTTATCGAAAGTATAGCCCAAGCTTGATTTGAACCGTCTGTGCTCTTTAAATTTTGCTAAATTGTTAAAGAATAATTAAAACAATTTTGAAAGATTAAAAAAAAGGGGGGAAATTAATAAGTTTGGCAATATCATAATAGTTATTTATGCACCTAGGGAGTAAAGTAAGCCATTATTCCCTGAGCGAAAAAGTTGATTCTTGAGGCGAAGCCGAGGGAATCAGACTTATTAATTCCCGAGGCGTAGCCAAGGGAATAACGCTAATTAGCTCCCGAGGCGAAGCCACGGGAGATAATTATCGCGAAGGGAATAATGGCACTTTACTCACGAGGTACATACAATATTTTATCTCCTGTAGGAAGTAAATACATATTTTCGTTCATTGCACAGTTTTATTTATTATTTTAATAAAAATCAATAATTGTTAGCACTTTTAATAGCAGATATAAGAGATTCAATATTAAAAACAAATAAGAATTGGAATTAAACTCAAATAGAAGGTTACTTAGATGCAGGTTATAAACATAGATAAACATGGTCGTAAAAGCAGTGACGCCAACCTGATTTCAACATCTTCATTACATTAACCATTAATTTTCTACTATTTATAAAATAATTAAGTTGCAATCTTTACTTTTTCGCCCTACTTTACTTTTTCGCCCTACTTTACTTTTTCGCCCTACTTTTTACTTTTTCTCCCTACTTTTTGATTCAGGGATGAAAAGACATGCTTTAGTCCCTCTAAACTAATTCAAAATCATAACTTTTTTACCCTACTGGAGATAAAATCATTTAATTACTTAATATGTCAATTGGGCGTGAGGAAGCTATGTTCCACACACATTGGCAGACTTTTTTTTTTTTTTAAATGTCTGTTGTTTGTGCAGACTCGTATAGTCTAAACTGCTAAATCAATTTCAATTTAATTTGACGTTTTTAGTTGTTTTAGTAACTGTAATTTTTTACTAGGTACATATACTTGCGCGAGTTACCACGTCCAAAATGTCTTATGCTCGTTTGAATTACAGTTCTCGGTCTTTATTTGGAGGATTGCAGTGTACGACAGGCAATAGTCTGGAATTACACCACACTAGTTTTCATAACTATTATTGATACATTGACATTTTAAATCCCTTGAATTGATTGTCACCTGGATTAGAGCTAAGCTTCGTTCTATAACCAAAATACATTATTAATAATACATTTTTATTATAATGAGTCCATATTATTTTATAGTTTTGTTTATACGTTATTATCTGTTTGATTGCAGGTCAGTTTTTAGAAGAGGTGGGCAGGCACTGCGAGGCTGCCCTTGTATTCAAGAAGGCTGTGGAACTAGCTCCAGACTCCTACGAAGGAGTAGAGGGCGCTGCCAACGCTCTAAGGAGATCAGGCAGGAAGACTGAGGCCGAGTCCTTCTACAGGATGGCCGTATTACTTAAACCAGAGGTATCGTATTTATTTACTTACTAAAAGTCGACCAAGAAGTGATGGAAATCTGAGGAAAACAAATTGAAGAGGAGAATGAATAGAAGTAAGGTAGGTTTTCTTGGTGTAGGTTATAAAGCCTAATTCTTGATCTTTCTGAGTGTCAACAAATGTTCCAAGTTCCGAGTAAGTCGATCTAATTATTTATATAAATTGTGCAATGTAAATACTGATAAAAAAAAACATAAAACACGCTGTCATTGGAAAATTACGTAGGGAAATACCAAAGGATGTTAAATAAAGAGGATGGAACGTTAGGTAGAGTTTCAAGGAAAAACAGTAACCCCCACGGAGATAAGAGAAATTGGAGAAAAAAATAGTACTGCGCATGCTCATAACTTTGGATTGGGACACATTACCTTCTTTGTTTATTTTGAATCAGGTTATAAATTGATTTAACTATAAATAAATGTAATTATATAAACAAAAAAAGGGGCCGGCGTGGCTGAGTGGTTATCATCCTCGGCTCTGAAACCAAGGTCTGAAATCCCGACGTGAGTTCGAATCCCGGAGGGGTCAGACATGTTTCACACTGATGATCTCATCGAGTAGATGAGTAAAGTGGTCGGATAACCCCCCGTCCTGTAATGACCCTATGTGCAGTCGAACGGGACTAAAATCCACAAAGAAAAAAAAAAAAATTATATAAACTAATTTAATCAATAATTAACGTATTTATAAAATAAATAAAGTATTATTTTTATAATTATTCCATTTTACAAAAAAAAATTACAAAAATGTATAAGGATTGGTGATAAAGATAATTTTAAATGTAAATTATTCCAACTTATTCACTGAGATGATAAATAATATAAACCAAGTCACTACAGAGGACTAAATATAATCCAAATATCAATAAAAAAAAAAAATAAAAATAAAAAAAAAAGCTCATAAACAGCACAAAATAATTAAAACCATAAATATTGGGCGAACACAACACATAGGAGTACGGGACAAAAGTTAAATCGCAAGTAGATTACAACCTCTGTTGATTTTTAAACCTGCCACACGTTTCTTGGTAACTTATAATCAAGAGAAAGGTAATATGTTCCTTCATTTTCTTTATATATTCATGGGGTAACTTTTTTTTTCAACGCTGGATCCCCTTAATATTTATTTATCATCCTTGAGAAATACCGTTATTATTTTGAAAATTAACTACGGTAATCGTTGGCAAAAAAGAAATGATTGCTTTTCCTTTTTTTAATAAATTTATTTTTGTCAACATCAATATTTTCTTCTTTTTTTAATGTCATGGAGAGCTAATCATTTAAAAAATATCAAATATTAGCACTAGAACGTTCCGACTTCGGACTTACCCGAGAGATCTGATTCTAAACAAAACTAAATTTACAGTAGAATAATGGAAAACTAGAGAGCCTCTTCTCAGAATAGTGTTCATTTCACAAAACTAAAAATTAAGCCTCTCGGCCATCAGATAATGGCCGAGAGGCCGAAAGCTATAGTTTTGTGAAATAAACACTATTATTTGAAGAGGCTTTCTAGTTTTTCATTATTCTATTGATATCTACACCACTTGCGCTCTTAATCTTCTAAATTTACAGGTTTTCTCGATTGCCCTCACTTCTTGGTCGACCTTTAACTCATTTAATTATAAATAAATAATATTGCTATTAACACAAATCACGTGAAATTACGAGTAATTAGTTAATATATAAAGAGTGACCTGAATGTAGGTATTCTATAGTATATAATTGCTTTATTAAAATTAGTTTAGTTACATTAATTTGAATTTTTATAGATTAATAACTTCCTCGTCCAGACTGCCAAACCGAACGGAGGAAACGAGCCGAGCACAGGTCTCTGCGCATGCCCAGTCTAAAGTGCGCCTGCGCATCTCATTCTGAGCATGCGTAGTGACCAATACTCGGCTCGTTTCCTCTGTTCGGTTCGGCAGTCTGGACGAGGCTTTGAGGACTCGAAATGTCTTCTTCCAACGTAAACATAATCTTGCAACATATATTAGAATCACTTGAATTGATCCAGACCCATTGTTCTGATTCAATGTCTGTTTTGATCGTATTAATTCTTATCACTTTTTGAGCGTTAATTCCAAAAACTTTCTCTTTTTAAATACTACGTCCCCCCNGTTGTATATAAAAAAAAAAAAATATAAAAACCTGTTCTTTCTGTCCTATCACCCCCCCCCAAAAAAAAATCCTATTTGTATTAGCTACGTTTACATGGTGTATTGAAAACAGTTCCTTTCCATGTGAAGCTCCGTATTTAATTTTTTTCATGTCTCGATACAACAAAAGTCTGTACTATATCGTATTGAACACACTTCTAGTTAAATATAAACACCATATATGTACCACCATATATTGTGATCATCGCATTGGGCACGCGCAGTTTCATGTTTTTCCTCTGGGTAACCTGACACGTCGACCGTACAAATATAACCTTGTTTCACAGCTTTTTTGGCTTCAACCGCTTTTCTATGTCAGATCTGTATCCAAATATTTTCAAATACCAACTCAATATGGTCATGTAAACAGACATCAGTTGAGAACAGTAAACGTATTGAGTTTGTTTTCAATACGATATTATTCAATAATATCAAATGTTTGGTTAACCTGGTGGTTATTAAATGCTTCCTCATCGACCACATGTATCCCCTGCGTTATTAGGGTATCGAATGTTCTTAAATTCCTACTCTGCACTTACTTTTGGGTCATCCTGTTTTCAAGAATATATTTTATTAATGGATATGCGTTTATACATAAGATATGCCCTCTCTCAAGTATTATTCCGACTTCAGAAAATCAGTCTGAGTTCACTTTTTTTTAATTTTCCTCTACATGAAATATATTCATTTCAAATTCTGCATACACATGGAGCGATACAAATATTTCTTAGCAAGCACCTACGGTATGAGGAACTTACCTATGAAAAATTCATGGTTATTGCTTCAGTGGTTACAAAGATATTCGGGCACTTCTTTAGATTGTTACACCCCTTATTAAAAAAAACCTGAAGGGAGTAAGAATCTGAAGAAGGTGTACGGAATGTTCTTCTTTACACTGTTACTCCCCTTATAAAAACAGAAGAGTGATATTCCTTTGTCCCATTGTACATTGGACTAAACATTCCTTTGTCTTATCATATTTATTCAGTCAAAGTCATTATTAATCTTAAATAAAACCTTGGGGGGAATTAGTTAATATATAAAGAGTGACCTGAATGTAGGTATTCTATAGTATATAATTGCTTTATTAAAATTAGTTTAGTTACATTAATTTGAATTTTTATAGATTAATAACTTCCTCGTCCAGACTGCCAAACCGAACGGAGGAAACGAGCCGAGCACAGGTCTCTGCGCATGCCCAGTCTAAAGTGCGCCTGCGCATCTCATTCTGAGCATGCGTAGTGACCAATACTCGGCTCGTTTCCTCTGTTCGGTTCGGCAGTCTGGACGAGGCTTTGAGGACTCGAAATGTCTTCTTCCAACGTAAACATAATCTTGCAACATATATTAGAATCACTTGAATTGATCCAGACCCATTGTTCTGATTCAATGTCTGTTTTGATCGTATTAATTCTTATCACTTTTTGAGCGTTAATTCCAAAAACTTTCTCTTTTTAAATACTACGTCCCCCCTAAACAAAACTAAATTTACAGTAGAATAATGGAAAACTA
>KZ651058.1:895337-935344 GCA_001010745.2 Gerris buenoi | reverse complement strand
AATATTGTCTGCCGTTCTTTATTATCTATCTGTCTGTCTGTCATTCAACATTTCCTGTCTGCCGTTCTTTATTTTCTATCTGTCTGTCTGTCATTCAACATTTCCTGTCTGCCGTTCTTTATTTTCTGTCTGTCTGTCTTTCATTCAACATTTCCTGTCTGTCATTCAATATTTCCTGTCTTTCATTCAATATTTCCTGTCTGTCGTTCTTTTATTTTTTGTCTGTCTGTCTTTCATTATTTTCTGTCTTTCTGTCATTCAACATTTTCTGTTGGTCTGTCTGTCAAAATTTTAGCAAACCACTATGTCTTAAAAACCGCTAATCTGATTTAATAGAATTTGCAGGGAATGTCATTAGTACTATGTTGGTCCCATATTCATTTTATCTTTCTAATTTTACATTGCATAAAAATAAGTGTTAGCCACTCCGTTGGGAATAGAAACAACAACTTTGCTTTATTAACACAATATCGTTTTGCTTTTGGAGAAATTTAGCTGAAAGTAGCCCACAGGTCGTCCTATAAAAATATGAACCATCTGCCCAAATTTAATTTTGCAAAAAAATAAGTATGAACACTGGGAATCGAAACAGGTTCAAATCTAATGTGACCCATCGTCCAATCGTAGGACTCGAGGAAACTATATGCCACTCTAATTGGCACACTATTTTTTTTCTCTTCTTTTTTTATTCTTATGTTATTCTTTTTTATTTTATTTTATTTATTTATTTTCTGTTTTAGTTCCGTTTAACAGCCTACGTCAAATAAAAATTATTATTAATATGAATGTTCTCTTAATAACAAAATATATTATGAGTAATTAGTTTCAGGAAATTTAATAATTGGTAGATTTATTCCTGTAAACTGTTTTATATTAATTTCTAAATGTAGATTTACCTGGAAATGCGGATGCAATATTTTTGTTTACGAGAATATTGATTTTGAATATAAAACACTATTAATTATTGAAATCTCACTAAGCACTAATAATAAATCTGAGATCCTGTTAAAGTAATTAATCTTGTTTTAAATTATCCAATTGGTCGGAGTGAATTTGCGAAATTGAGAACGAAATTGAGTTTAGTTCTTGTTTAATGATTTTACAAAATGAACCTTTTGCTGAAAAGGAACGAGGAAATCGTTTTCCACTAATTCACGTACAGCATTGTGTAATTTTTACTAAACTGAAACATTTTGTTTTTTCCGAGATTTAATTACCACGAATAAGTTCCATATTATTTAAATACAAGTCCACGATATGGTCCTACCACCTAGGGGGTAACCCTGGGGATAGTTGGTAACCAACTATAAATGACGTTTGTTTTGTTGATGATGTGGCAAAAATTTAATTGGTTATTCAATAAATATTTTCTTAACCCACTAAGAAAAAATATGTCTAAATAACTATTCAGACAAAGGGATATTTAGTCTAATGAACTTTAGAGCATAGGAATCTAGCTCTCTTTGTTTTATTGAATAACATAGCTACATATTTTTTATATAATTGATACAGATAAATACATGTTTTATTGGCAGTGCATTTCATGAGAAAGGTAATAGTCTAGTTACTATTCCTTTCAGCTAAAATATTTAGTAAAATATGAAATAAAATTAAATAATTATATTAATTGTAATAGATATGAGACTATATTAATGTAATAGTAATAATAGAATTTGTTAACATAGAATAATGTATATATGTAAGTATTTATAGATAAATTAATGATAGAATTATGTTACGTAATTCTCTGGGGGACTGCCTCTACAAGTAACGAGGTACCCACCTCGTTACTTGTAGAGGCAGTCCCCCAGGACGAGGTACCACCTCGTTGTACGAGGTACCTACAAGTAACGAGGTACAAGTAACGAGGTACCACCTCGTTACTTGTATAAATTCTTGAATAAAGTGGAATGTAAGGAGTTCCACTAGAGAATAAGGATGATTGGATAGTAAATCATGGAAATATGTCACATCGGGATACGGATAGGTCACGAACCGAAGGAACAAGGGAAGGTCGTTGTGAGTGAGATTGGAGACTTAGGCCCAATTTACACACGAGTGACGCTGGTTTGTGCCACCTCTATATGCCAACATAGGAGTGGCGAGGTGGGGGCGCCATTTGCAACTCTCTGCCACGCCATACCAGTGTAGATTGGGCCTTAAGTTAACATAGAGGTGGCACAAACCAGCGCCACGCAAGAGCCACGCCAGTGTCACTCGTGTGTGAATTGGGCCTTACAAGGGAGCATTTGAGATTTTCGACTAGAGTTTGGATTCGGCAGAAGTAAAAAGGCTTGGTGCTATCACACACTTCTAAGCCTTAGTTTCAACATTATAATATATAGTTTTCATGGAGTTTCAATACGAAATTTTTTCAAAGTAAGATTGGACTTGTGGTAGACAGTAGGTTTATCGAGAGTATCGATATGAAGGTGTTACGACGAAGAGTAGAAGTCACCTTAAAACTTCTATGTTCCTTAATCCGTATCCTTCATTTGTTTAACCAAGGCTCCAGAAGGTGGCTTTGAGTGTTATTAACTGCAATGTGAGGATGTTCGTTAACAGATAGTAAAACCTTGTCATCTACCAAAGGTGGCAAGGACTGAAAGAGGATGTTGAGGATCATCATGGGTATAAATAAGGATTATAGGAGAGATTCTATGATACTGCCCTGAGGTACTCTAGAAGATAAAGGATAGATGAACGAGTATAGGGATCCTAGAATTGCTCAAAAATATTTAAGGATGAGGTATTATGTGTAAGGGCAAGATACTCTTGTGTTTTAAAGTAGCCAAGCATGCCGAACCCTTTAAAGCTTGCGTCTCGCCTATTACTCACACTTATCACTCTTCTATACGTAAAAGAACTTGATCAAAAGTTTGTCAAGTATGTTTGACGCTGTGTGCAAACCACATCATCCATCTCACAAACTTCGTCTATATACCGCCAAACGTTCTTGCCAAACTGGCTTGACAAGCCAAGTTTGATCGTGTATGTGGTGATTCTTTAATACATCTTGATATCTGAGGAGACCACTTCAGAAATTGTATGAATCCCGGTGTTTCGAGCCCATTAAATGATATTATTTTCAAGGAATTTATTCCAGATATAAAATATAGTAAATAGAATTAACCCTGTTAATGGGTTCAAAATGACTGGATTCACAGAATCTCTGACCCGGTTTTCGCCTGAACGTCCTAGATTTAACTACTCACATAGTTTTGTAATAAAATCATAAATGTACATCTATACTACTTGATAGTTCGTGCAACTGTCATTATTTTATTTAATAAAAAAGTTTCATGATATTAAAATTTAAATTAAAATAATAAAACAATATTACTACGCACATTTATATAGAAGATTTATGGTTTATCGACAGGTTATCTGAATATATTAGAGTATATAATAAATGTATGTATGTTAATATTAGCATGTACGTGGTTTTAATTTTTATTATTATTATTATTTTCTTTATTTATTTATTTATCATGGAGTTTTAATAATACCAGATTTCTACTGAGAGGATAAAAAGGTTTTTTTTTTTTTTTTTTTTTTTTTTTTAAATGTAGGGATGGGTTGAATAAATTTTGTTTCTGAGGGAGGAGGGTTAGACTAGAGAATAGAGGTTTTACTCTAAATATGTTGAAAATACGGAATGGGTTCAGAACACGCAGTGTTACTCTACCGGGCAGAGAGAAAACTAGCTTTAAAGTAAACTACAGAAACACAAGGAGGGCTAAAAATACATGGGAAATGTTAAAAAAATAAAAAATAAAAAAAAACAGAGGAAACTTTAACCTAGGGAAAAAGCTTTCAATCACGATAATGCACCGACAAGGGGCTATAGGAAAATCGGTAAATTATGTTTCGATTCAATTTATACGACCCCAAACCCTCCTTCAGGTCAAATTGATTTAAAAAAGTTCTAACTAAACGTTAACTGAATTTCCTTTCTGTCTTTTATTTTTATTATTATGGGTTTTAAACGTTTTATAAGGATAATTATTAAAATATATACTTCTAACAATTAATATTACGATTTTATTGGAATACCTTGAACTAAAATACCTACTGTTTATAGGTAATCATAATGCTGATAACCATTACGCTTACTTTACATAGGATTGTGTTTAATTGTAGGTTCTTGACTCTCTACGAATTTCATTTTCCCCATTCACCGTTTTTTTCGACTTAACCCGGTTTCTAAGTTAGTAGTTTATTCGTCTTAACATGGTTTCTAAGTTAGTAGTTTCTTCGACTTAACATGGTTTCTAAGGTAGTAGTTTCTTCGACTTAACATGGTTTCTAAGGTAGTAGTTTAATCGACTTAACATGGTTTCTAAGTTAGTAGTTTCTTCGACTTAACATGGTTTCTAAGGTAGTAGTTTCTTCGACTTAACATGGTTTCTAAGTTAGTAGTTTCTTCGACTTAACATGGTTTCTAAGGTAGTAGTTTCTTCGACTTAACATGGTTTCTAAGTTNGGGGGGGGGGGGGGGGGGGGGGGGGGGGGGGGGGGGGGGGGGGGGGGGGGGGGGGGGGGGGGGGGGGGGGGGGGGGGGGGGGGGGGGGGGGGGGGGGGGGGGGGGGGGGGGGGGGGGGGGGGGGGGGGGGGGGGGGGGGGGGGGGGGGGGGGGGGGGGGGGGGGGGGGGGGGGGGGGGGGGGGGGGGGGGGGGGGGGGGGGGGGGGGGGGGGGGGGGGGGGGGGGGGGGGGGGGGGGGGGGGGGGGGGGGGGGGGGGGGGGGGGGGGGGGGGGGGGGGGGGGGGGGGGGGGGGGGGGGGGGGGGGGGGGGGGGGGGGGGGGGGGGGGGGGGGGGGGGGGGGGGGGGGGGGGGGGGGGGGGGGGGGGGGGGGGGGGGGGGGGGGGGGGGGGGGGGGGGGGGGGGGGGGGGGGGGGGGGGGGGGGGGGGGGGGGGGGGGGGGGGGGGGGGGGGGGGGGGGGGGGGGGGGGGGGGGGGGGGGGGGGGGGGGGGGGGGGGGGGGGGGGGGGGGGGGGGGGGGGGGGGGGGGGGGGGGGGGGGGGGGGGGGGGGGGGGGGGGGGGGGGGGGGGGGGGGGGGGGGGGGGGGGGGGGGGGGGGGGGGGGGGGGGGGGGGGGGGGGGGGGGGGGGGGGGGGGGGGGGGGGGGGGGGGGGGGGGGGGGGGGGGGGGGGGGGGGGGGGGGGGGGGGGGGGGGGGGGGGGGGGGGGGGGGGGGGGGGGGGGGGGGGGGGGGGGGGGGGGGGGGGGGGGGGGGGGGGGGGGGGGGGGGGGGGGGGGGGGGGGGGGGGGGGGGGGGGGGGGGGGGGGGGGGGGGGGGGGGGGGGGGGGGGGGGGGGGGGGGGGGGGGGGGGGGGGGGGGGGGGGGGGGGGGGGGGGGGGGGGGGGGGGGGGGGGGGGGGGGGGGGGGGGGGGGGGGGGGGGGGGGGGGGGGGGGGGGGGGGGGGGGGGGGGGGGGGGGGGGGGGGGGGGGGGGGGGGGGGGGGGGGGGGGGGGGGGGGGGGGGGGGGGGGGGGGGGGGGGGGGGGGGGGGGGGGGGGGGGGGGGGGGGGGGGGGGGGGGGGGGGGGGGGGGGGGGGGGGGGGGGGGGGGGGGGGGGGGGGGGGGGGGGGGGGGGGGGGGGGGGGGGGGGGGGGGGGGGGGGGGGGGGGGGGGGGGGGGGGGGGGGGGGGGGGGGGGGGGGGGGGGGGGGGGGGGGGGGGGGGGGGGGGGGGGGGGGGGGGGGGGGGGGGGGGGGGGGGGGGGGGGGGGGGGGGGGGGGGGGGGGGGGGGGGGGGGGGGGGGGGGGGGGGGGGGGGGGGGGGGGGGGGGGGGGGGGGGGGGGGGGGGGGGGGGGGGGGGGAGTAAAACCTCTAAAACTGATCCCCCCCTCTCCTTCAAATTTGAGTTTAAAACCTCTGTGAGATTATCAAGTTTTAAACCCGTGACTCCATAGTTCAGTGTTTCTCCCACCCGCACCCATGTTTCCTATTATTTATTTAGAAAAAGCAGAAGATAATTGAAGTAAAAGTGCTTTAAAATTAGTCTTAATTAAGGAATTGTTTTTTTGAGTAGAAGTTTTAAATTATTTTTTATAAAATGGTGTTTTAATCTGTTTTGTTTTATTTTACCTAATATTTAAAGATAAATTTACATTAAATTTAAGATTTTTCTCTCTAATAAAGTAAATTAAATAGAAGCAAATTATAAAGAGAGCATGATATTCATTACAGTACAGCCCTTGCTGCTAAACGTATTTTAATAATTCCTTAAATATTGTAACTCATTTATTTGTTCGATCGTTTTACCATACAATGTGTTATTTTCGTCGCTAATGATAAAATCTGTCTTGCCTTAGATTTCATATCGTAACAAATTATATATTTTTTGTTAGTTTGGCATTTATTTTAGCAACATTATTACTATTCAAAAGGAAATAATAAGCTTTAAAACTAATACAGTCAAGTAGATAATGATTCTAAGATAATCATCCTTCAATGGCCGGAGCAGACTTAATTTGTATAAAAAAAATCAGGCACTTGTAAACATGGATAAGCTATAATGTTTTAATGGTAACTATTGATTACTATCATGATATAAGAGAATAGCTAGTATTTGAGCTAGAATCATGCACAATGTTTATTTGTTTATTGGCGTATTTGTTTTTAATAAATTAAGCTAAAAATAATAGCCGTCTATGTTTAAAGCTTGCACAAACCTGTGTGCGCTGTAATACTCAAGGATGGAGGAAATTATTTTCACCTAAATCAATGAATAATGTCTAGGGGATTGATAATACCCTACGTTTTTTTAGAATATAAATGGCTGACTAAATTAAACTACTAAGACAAAGTGTTTAGTCCTATGTACTTTGGGACAAAGGAATATAACACTTCTGATTTTATAACGGGAGTAACAGTCTAAAGAAGAATATTCCGTTCTTTTTCTTTAGATTGTTACTCCTCTCTGTTTTTGTTATAAGAGGATTAATAATGTTTTAATGTTGTTAATGTTTATATGTCACAGTTAATCCTGCTTTCTTTCGTGTTTTTATCCAATTATTAAAAAACGTGATGTGAGGTTGATATAATATATGGTTAAATTGAACGGTGTAGTATGTCACCTAGATGGAAGACGTTTTTGTTTGTCGAGGCAAGTCATTGACTTTGTCTTGATAAAGGGGCTGTGTAAGTTATACTGTTTAGTGGCAGAGAGCCTTGAAGCCAAGAGCATTAATATTGCTTGTTTCATATTTCAAGAGACCCCCCTCCGATGTTTGTTAATAAGCCAGATTATTCATGGCTCTTCATCCCGAGGATCAGGACTAAAACCAAGGTATTAATTATTAATTTCTCAAGGTGGGGTGTAAGGTTTAAGAATAGCTCCTTACATAGGTTCCATGTTCCCTTATCCTTTAAACCCCCTTGATATTTAAGAAAGTTAAAATGTCAAAAGACAACTCAGCCCTTTAAAAGGCACGACACCGTAAAACAAAAAAAGGTTAAGAAAAAGGACCTAAAAGGTGAGGAAATTAACGAGATCATTTTAATCTGTTGACTCTTTTATCAAACAAATATACTGAGCAAATACCTCTTTAGTTTTTGTGAATTCTCTTTTCAAAAAATTACATTATGTTAAAGCTATTTTATCCTTAGAGAGTTAATCTTACCTTTAGCCTGTAAACTATTCGTTTTTACCCTCCTAAACTTTGTTAGTCATCTTAAAGCCCTTCTTCCATTATTGCTCTGGCATTAGCCTTCATGAAATGTGGTCAAGGTAAAGCAAATGATGCCACAAGTATAGCCATTGGTCAAATGCTAAACCGTACAACAATCGCGCATTGTTGGCGAAACGAACATCAATGCATTGTTTTAGACAAAATACTGTCATCTTGAGATACTTATTCAGATTGTTACTCCCCTACGTTTTTTTGAATGACAATATAACTATTAAGTCATAGGGATGTTTAGTTCAATGAACATTGGGACAAAGGAATATCACACTTCTGTTTTTAAAAGGAGAGTAATAGTCAAAAGAACATCCCATACACCTTTTTTAGATTGTTACTCCCCTCTGATTTTTTTATAAGGGGAGTAACATTTTAAGAAGTGCCCAACTTGATTTTTGGTCTTCTAACTAATTTCGTGCTCATAGGATCATGAAAATTACATTGTCTACCAAAAACGGTTGGACATGACCGCTCTCAAGCGTTTTTTTTTTTTTTTTTTTTTTTCAAATGTCTATTGCCCAAGCAGTGTCCCGCAGACAAACTTCGCCAACCATATATTCTTAAAAGTAATCACAAGATTTACTTAAACACAAAATTCTAACTTGATGTTAGTCAGACATTTCTCCTGGAGTAGCACGAAAATGAAAGATAATAATCGTTCAATGGCAGGAACAGACTTGATTTGTATAAAAGAATTAGGAACTTGTAAACAGGAGTATGCTTTGAGGTTTTAATGGAAAATATTGTCATTACTATTATGTTGTAAGAGAATAGCTAGAAATTGAACTAGAATCATGCACAATGTCTATTGGCATAATTTTTAATTAATAAAGCTAAAAATAATAGCCGTACACGTACATGTGAAGAGCTTCGAATCAAACCATGCATATGCACAATGCACAATCCTGTTTGCGCTGTAATACTCAGGGATGGAGGAAATTATTTTCATCTCAATTTATTAATAATTTTGGTACTTCTTTAGATTGTTACTATCAAAACAAAAATTAGCGAGGATCATCAAAAGAAAATCAATATTTTTCACCGATGTTACGGAAGAACACATTTCATCGATCATGGTTTAGGTGGATTAAGTTATGACATAGTATTAATGACATAGTAAATACATTTTTTCTAAGGGTCAGTATTACAACTACGAATAATGCATCAAGCCTAGTTGAACTCTAGATCAAGAATAATCTATATTTTCAATAACAAAACAATTAATACATCTTGGTTGACATGATGTCAATTATGCTTCAACAAATACAAATATAACTATACTATACAGTCAGCAAATTCACAATTTTGATTTTGAATTTTGTCTGATTCTCGTTATTCTTCATTTTCATTAAATGTCATAGTCGATAATCTACGTAGTGAATCGAACATAAATATTATAATATAACCATTATATATTGATTCTTTACAAAATAAACGTGTAATCTTTTATATAATCGAGTAGTGTCCCGACGGGCGACGACTCACATCTAAATGATTTATAACGTTAAAAATTGATTAGCCATAAGCTGGGATTGAACCAGTGACCTCCTGTGCGTCAGGCGAAAACGCTACCACTAGGCCATGCCATTGTTGTGGAACTCCATGCATTAAACTTATTATTTAAACTTATTATTCTGCCCTTTGCCACGGCCATAACTGCTAGTATATAATAAGAAAAGAAGAAATTTATGTTAATTTAAATCTTTAGATTGCCTCAATTCCTATAACAATTGAATTGAAAGTTCGCTTTGTTTTTTTAACGTGAGTCAAGTTTGGTTTTGCTAAAGTGGTACTACTTAAGTAGTAGTCTAATGTAACACAGGTGGCCACTATGACTGGTGTTAGCGTAGTTAAACAAGGCCTAGTTAATCTTTTAAAATCTTCAGAGTGATTTTAAGGGAAAGGGTTTATATAGGGTTTAATCTAAAGGTGAAGTACTGACAAGAATTATCCCTTAACGCTACACCTGACCTTTTCACTGAAGCTTCTGCTCTTTTACATCTGACCTTTACCTCGAGAAAGATTTATTACTATTACATTATCTCTTTTTCATCCCCCTCCATACTTAATTTAAAACATAATTACAAAACATTTTTTTTTTTTGGTTTTTTATCTGACGAAAATTTAAAAAATATTCGACTTGAAACTGCTAATTTTACAAATATTGTTAAGGAGTTTCCAACAGCAATTCTTTCAGCAGAAGAGTTCTAAAACATAAAATGTTTATCTTAAATATCAAATATAAAGTATAGAAGCGAGAAAACAGAGAAAAATACATATACTCCGCCGCCTGTATTTGAACCTTGGTATTGCCGGTTCTAGTAAGCTACATCGAATAGTGTAGTATTAGACCGACAATCCTAACGTCTGCAATTAAAATCCTAGTTCTGCAGAGTATTTTTATTTATTCTGTTTCCCTTATATATAATCTAATTATACCTTAAAATTCTCAATTACTTTCGGTTCTAAAAGGACATTAAATTCTCTTTAATTATATATAAAGTTTGAATTTAAATAAAAAATAAAGTATAAAGCTTAAATATGAACTGTTAATCTGCGTATACATTAACAAGTTCTTAAATGTCAAAAAGAATTTTATGTTTTAGACCTCCTGTTCATTAAATATCTTATTGTTATGCCTGTGGTTTTAAGATTAAATTTTTAAGATACGTGTTACTACTACTAAATCAGTTACATCACAATAAATAGTTATCAAGGGAGATGTGAGAGAATGATTTAATCTAATTATCAAATCAATTATAGGTATAAAGTTGTTGATCATTCTGCCCTATAATGACCATACGTTGATTAGGATAAAAAGGAAAAGAGATCAAATGAAGATACTTTTTTTATCGTTATTTATTGGCATAAGTAACACAAAATACTACGATTTTGAATCCACTGCTTGCAACTTTGTAAACTTTAATGAGCTATTTATTCTTAAGTGTTCAGGGAAACAATACCATTATGAATGTTAGAGAATGTAATAACAGCGCTGAATGCTGAACATTAATCTATAATTAAGATTTAACATGATTTTAGTGTTCTTATGATTAATTTATAATTAGCCAAGTTGTTTTATGAAATGATATAAATTTATTGTTACACCAGTGATATGGATGGTTGTTGTAAAGGCCCCCATACACAATCAAACATTTGCTCAAACGTGATGTCGGGCAAATTTAGGCCATATAGGTCAAACATCAAACAGCCCCATACACGGTCAAAATGTTTCCGCAAAAATTTTGGCCGTATATAGGGGCCTTAAATTTTGCTGTTTATGCCAAGTATCCTCTAGTTATCCAAGTATCCTAATAGTTGTAAAATGATTTGTTTTTCTTGCAGGATTCAAGTGCTCGTAGTAATCTTGGCGCAATCCTTCATCTGAACGGTAAAAAGGAAGAAGCGGCGCTTGAGTACCATCATGCGCTGCGGCTAGACCCAGGCGACGAGACGACGCTGGCCAACCTTAACAAACTCACCACCAGTCAGCCACATCAGGTGCCTTCATGGACGGCCTCTCCACCAGGTCCCACGTGGTCGTCCCAATCCCAGCCAACCCCGAGTCAAGTCCAACCGGAGTCGTCTAACCCCGTCCTCAACAACATCCGAGACCAAGCCACGTGACCTCCTGTCATCTCTCTTTGATCAATGCCTTGAACCTTCATTCCCCGCCCTGACTTAAGTCTCCCAAACACTTATAAGCCTTCCTTACCACGATTCCTACTTGATAGTTACCTTCCCTTTTTCTCGAAAATTTGAAACAAAAGTGTTTTTTATTTTATTTCTTCTTCTCGGAACGCAATTCGATTGAAATTTAAAACTCTTTTTCTATTACCTTCTTATTACTCTGTCGACTTCGAAGGCTGAATATCATTTGACTCTACAATAATATCTAAAGCCGATATTTTATTACTTACAACTTTTCATATTTCAGATCTTACTCTTAAAACCTTTTATTAAAAAAATTAAAGATTCAGATTCATCAATAAATTCGAATATTGCTCGTATTTATTCGTTGAATTATTGTATAGCATGATATATAATAATCAATATTGTACTTGATAATGATTAAATTATGAACAATAAGTACAAGGAGTTAAATATGAAAGTGTTATAACGTATGTGGCCCTTGTTTAGATTGTTACTATCCTTAAAAATAAAAATTAGAGGGAAGTAACAATCTAAAGAAGGTGTATGGAATGTTTCTTTAGAATGTTACTCCCCATATAAAAACATGAGTGAAATTATTCCTTTGTCCCAATGTACATTGGACTAAACATCCCTTTGTCTTAATACTTATTAAGTGAGTCATTTAATTCTAATAAACGTAAAAGGGATAAACCCTCACAGATTAAACATTATTTGTTTTACAGTCTCATTCATGTCCTCGTGTATTTGTACTTGAATATACCTTTTGAATGCCTTTTACGTCAAAGTTTTGCAAGAATACAATAATCATCTGAATTTTGTTCTAAAATTACAATCAAATTATAAATGCAGTCACTCCCTATTTCTCTGTGTGTAGTCATAATTATTTATGGATGTTATTTATTCTGCCATTTATGTAGTTTATGTCTAAATTATGTAGTTAGGGTCTAAATTTCATTCAGTAATCTACTTTGAGATAATGTTAGTAAGCAGTTGGAAAAAGAGGTAAATGCATCAGAATATTTATTACGTCACTGTATTATATTTTTAAATACAAAAATTAACTCTTGAATAGAACTTAAAATCATTTGCAACCGTTCTTTTCAGTCAGAGAATGAAGTAGGAAAATAAATACAAAAACAATATCTGCAGAAGTTATTATATTTTCTCTTGAACATCCTTTTCGACTGTAATTTTCAATTGATGGACTTTTGACAAGAATAATTCTATTAATTAAACCTTTTTGTCAAATCAAGTTCTAATTACGCATTGTCGAATAATTTTCACTTCAATTAAATTTATAATTGGAAAACAAATCATTTAATAAAAAAAAAGCTCTTTTAAATATAAAACAGATCTGTCTATTTTTATTTAAAAGAAAAGCAAAAAAATGAAAATAAAATACTAGAAAAGAACATTATCAAATAAGTTTTCCCAAATAAATTCATTTAGTAAATTCGATTTAGTTTTATTTCTTACTTCTCAGTCATTCATCGTCTTTTCACCAGATCTCACGCTTAACCCATTCATATTAATTTTCATTGATAAAAGTATATTTCTAAATAAAAATACTATTTATTTTTTACAAACATACTTTTTTATGTCACTCAAACTATCCTAATTCTATTATTTAGGTCTTACTTCTAACTCCTGAATTATTTTTTTGCTTCTCTTCTAGTTTATTTCAATCGTTCTACATTTATTTCACAACATTCTTATGTATTAATTTATCCTAATTTATTCTTGTTCTAATTTTAACATAATTCAATACTTGTTTCACACATCCATTCATTTATTATTTCACTCATTCTACATTTATTCTTTTTATTAGTCCATAATTTGCTATCTGATTTATTATTTGCCTCCATACTTGTCTATGTCACTCATTTTATCTTTATTCATTTTTTTAGTTAAGACTTTTAACAAATAACTCATTATTTGACTTCAAGTAAGATAATTTCACTCGTTCCATATTTTTTATTTTCTTTAGTTCTTATTTATATCACCTGATTCATTGTTTGTCTCAATTCTTGTCTTTGTCACTCATATTAACTTTATTCTTTGATCTAGCCCTTACTTGTAACTATCGGATTCATTGTTTGTCTCCATACTTGTCTTTGTAACTCATCTTAACTTTATTCTTTAATCTAATCCTTACTTGCCTCTATTCATTGTTTGCCTCTATTCTTCATGCAAGATTATTTCATTTGTTCAACCTATATTGTTTTAGTTAGTTTTTTCTTTAAACATCAATTCATTTGTGTATATACTATACTTATTTTCATTAGAAGATGCCCCTTATCTAATAATTATTCTTTTATTTAGTTTTTAATTTTAACATCTAATTCATAAGTAGCCTTCAAGCAAGATAATTTTACTCATTCCAAGTTTAATCTTTTATTTAGTTCTTTCTTTTAACATCTAATTCATTATTATCCTCTATACATTTCTATGTCACTCGTCTTATCTTTATTAATTTGTTTAGTTCGTACGTTTACTATCTAACTCATTATTTGACTTCATTTGTGTTCATGTCAGACGTCTTATCATTTTTCTGTTATCTAGTCCTTACTTGTAACATATAATTCATTATTTGCTTTCAAGCAATAACTTCCTTTATTCCACATGTATTCTATCATTTAGTTATTATCTTTTAACACTTAATTCAATATTTGGCTTCATACTTGTCTTTATTAGATGTCACTAATCTTACTTTTATTCTTTTGTTTGGTTTATATTTTTAACATCTAATTCTTAAGTAGCCTCCATGCTAGATAATTTCACTCATTCTACAGTTATTCTTTTATTCAATTCTTTTATTCATCTGATTCATTATTTGCCTCCATTCTGGTTTATATGTCAACAATGTTATCATTATTATTTTATCCATCCTTACTACTTGATACATCTCATTCATTATTTACCTCATTCTTTTCATTGTTACTCATCTAATAATTATTCTTTTATCTATTCTTACTACTCTAAACATGTTATTCATTATTTGCCTCCATTCTTGTCCGAATGGCATGGACAATCTAATCATTATTATTTTTTCTATCATTATTTTGTCATTCAAGATAATTTCACTCATTCCACATTTTTTCTGTTACTTAGTTCTTTTGTTTAACATCTGATTCATCATTTGCCTCCATTCTTGTCTATTTCATCAATCTTATTATTATTCTTTTATCTATTCTAACAACTTGTAACAGCTGAGTCATTGTTTTCCTCCATTTTTGTCTACATCATTATTCTTTTATCTATCCTTACTACTTGTAACATTTAATTCATTATTTATTTGTCTCCATTCTTGTCTATGTCATCAATCTTATCATTATTCTTTTATCTATCCTCACTTCTTGCAATATTTTATTCATTACTTGCCTCCATTCAAGATATCACTAATTCGAACTTCATTCTTTCATTTAGATTTTACATCTGATTCATTTTTTCTTCCATATTTTTTTTGCCACTCACCCAATTTGTATTCTTTTGTTTAGACCTTACTTGTAATGTCTGATTCAATATTTGCCTTCATGCAAGATTGATTTATCTTGCATTGATGAAGCCTGATTTATTAACTTCGAAACAAATTTACAATCAAGGCTAAACGTATTAAATCTCTATTGTTACTAATTTCATCTAAGTACCACCGCTTTAGTAAACAATACCTTATAAAATGAATTAATTTGTTTTCCTACTGTAAAGATACACTTTTACTATCTTTGCTCTTTAATAATCTATCTATCTTGCATGGTAAAAGAAAGAAATGTAACAGTAAAGTGTTCTTTAATTGCTTATAAAGTAACGAATTGAAGGAAGGCAATGCATTAACGTGAAACTAAAGCTGAATGAACTGAGAACTAAAACAGTTGCAACAAAGGAATATTAAATTACAATTACCTCCCACATATATCACTTAGTGCACTTAACAATATATAATTATAAACACGTTATTTAACAGTTTACGTCAGAGTTTGAAGTTTGTGTTATTATAAAGGTAATGCACAATATAGGTAGCTGTACTGTGCAGATATTCTCTCAAATGAGTGAATGCCTTAACCTAAAGTAAATAGACAATAATATTCTAAAGCCTAATCACTTGCTATTAATTTACTGTCAGAACTAATAATACTGATCAATATTACATTGTTTATTTATTTGAATACTGCCTACGATACTGGTAATTCAATGCACGGAATTTCTCAGTACCAAATTATTTAAAAAGTAAATAATAATTTTCAATTTTTAGTACAGTAAAATTAGGCTAAAACCCAAACATCCAAAAAAAAAGTTCTACCCAACGCCAAATTGTTCTATGCCCTCCTCGTAGTAAGTGATAAAAAGTTGCACGACTTGCAGCGTCGGGTTTGGCCGGGAGGGGGGAGGAAAGGGGGGTAAAAAGGTATTTTTAATCGTTTTTCGCAAATATCTCGAAAACTATGAGGTTTAGCGCTAACTTTGTTATATACAAAATTAATCTACTTAAAATTTTGAACAGAAATGGACTTATGCATTTTTGTGTTAAAGTTAACGATTACGGAGTTATGAAGCTGTAAAAATAGCACTATTTTCCATTTTCCTGGAAACGTTTTGGAAAGATTTTTTTTATTACAGTTAGGGTGGTGAGCCTAAATTTGCAGCTTCGAAATTACTGTTCTAAAATTGGCAGTTTTTCCAAAAAAAATTGAAATTTTAAATATTGCTCTTGTTTCGGGCCCAATATCGGCATAAAACCGCTCACCTACGAGAAAAGCCATAAGAAACGAAGTTTTAGTAAATTTATTTGGCTTTCAGACAAGCACAAAATGAAACCTGTAGACGAAATAGTTCTCCTGCAATCGTAAAAAAACCAAAAAAATCTAAATTTTATTTTTTAAAAAATTAGCCTAAACCACTTCCAAAAACAATTTTCGGGCATTTGATGGAAGAAAAATGTGTGGAATCATGTTTTAAGGTGGAAAAGTGTAATTAAGACCATGTATTTTCATTTAAAAGTTCCAAGCAAAATAGAAAAATGTGATATGTTTACCCTTCATAACTCCGTAATCCTTAACTTTAGCACAAAAATGCATAAGTCTATTTCTGTTCCAAATTTTAAATAGATTAATTTTGTATATAACAAAGTTAGCGCCAAACCTCATAGTTTTCGAGATATTAGCGAAAAACGATTAAACGTACCTTTTTACCCCCCTTTCCTCCCCCCTCCCGGCCAAACCCGACGCTGCAAGTCGTGCAACTTTTTATCACTTACTACGAGGAGGGCATAGAACAATTTGGCGTGGGGTTGAACTTTTTTTTTTGGATGTTTGGGTTTGGATAATTTTTGAGCTAATTTTACTGTACTATTTAGGAAGATAAAGAGTTGAGCTGTTGTAAAAAAAGTATCTTAATTTGATTGTAAAGAGTTTCCTACAGCTATCTAATTATGATGGTAATCAATTTTTAATTGAAGACTAACTTCTTTTTAATAAAAACCTATTGACTATTAACTTTTAAATTTTTGGTAGTTTTATTACTACGGAAAGATTAAATTTTAAATAATCCAAATTACAATTATCAATAACTACGGGAGACATACACAACCGGTGCGGGAGTGTATTTTTCTCTGTATGTCTCCCGTAGTTATTGATAATTGTAATTTGGATTATTTAAAACCTATTGACTTATGAAGCTCAAATCAATGTAAGGTCGCAAGAGCTATAACTGTCTATCTATATCTCTGAGATCTATATCGCTATAAGATAACTGCAGCCTCTTTTTTGCAGCCTTTTTCTGTTTCTACCTTCTTTCTATACTTTTGTATATGTTCTTTCTCATTCTCCTTCCTGAATCTCAGTTCAAATTTTTGCTTCACGACCTTATTCCCTTGGGGGTCATTAAATCAATTGTTTAAGCTTTCAAGGGTTTCCTAGGTCATCCTTACGCCTAGGGTGATATGTGTGTCTGTTCGTCTTACTTTCGTTCATATTTCCCAAACTGTTCACGCTGGGACTGGTGCAACACAATTGGCACAAATGTGTTTAACTCAACAATTTTTCAACCAAGGTTGAAAAAACATTTCTAGTAATGATGGGTCGAGCCCTAGAGATGTAAGACTTTTTTTTACTATGTTGATTAATATCTTAAATACAAATTGACTATATTTGAGTATATATTGAGTATATTTTCATATTGATTGGATGTGTAAAACAACCAACTTACTTTAAAATTCACTAATAAAAGGTTAACGGGAACGTATAATTAACGGGAGAAACTAAAGGTGTTTTTGATTCGTCAGAGATTTTTGTGTAATTGGGCTTAGTAAAGAATTTGATTTTTTTGGTATGTTCTCACTACATCATCATCATTGAGAAAAAAAAACACTCTTTTAATCGTTCAATGCAACAAAAATGTGTTTACTGCGTTTTGTGTACAAAAACATGTTAAATAGTACAATGCAACAAATGAATATTTACTGTGTGGAAAAACTCATAATTACTCGCACAATACTACAAATGATGGTTTACTGCGTGAAGAACCACGAGTTTAGAGTCCAAAAATAATTTGGTTTACTGTACAACAAATAATTGCTTTACAGTCCAACAGGTAATTGATTTACAGTACAACAATTAATTACTTTACAGTCGCACAAATAATTGCTTTACAGTACAACAATTAATTGCTTTACAGTCCAACAAATAATTGCTTTACAGTTCAACAATTAATTGATTTACAGTCCAACAAATAATTGCTTTACAGTCCAACAAATAATTGCTTTACAGTACAACAATTTATTGCTTTACAGTCCAAAAAATAATTAGTTTACTGTGCAACACATATTTGATTTACCACCCAGCAAATAATTTTTTACTGTTCAACAAGTATTTGTTTACATTTATAAACAAATATTTGCTTATAATGACTTGCTTTTGACTGTGTCATTTAATTTTGATATTTAAAAAGAAAACTAAACGAAAAACACTTCTGTTTTCATTTCAAATATAAAAAAAATCCTTTCCTGGTAACTTAAATTTTAACATTTAAAAAAATAAAATTAAATAACAGCATTATGTTATTATAAGATATTGTATTTTTAAAAATTTTGGAGAGAGAAAATAACATTTAAAAAAAAATAAAAATATATTATATGATTAATTGTAAATAAATGAATTGTTAACATAAGGTAAAAAAAAAAAGAATAATTAACTGTATAAAAGAAACAAATATTTTATTCATGTAAAAAATTAAAGAAATAATAATAAGGAAACAAATGTACATAACCATAACTGTAATAATAATAATAATTTTGCTGAAATTGTTTAATTAATCCATAAATATTAATAATGTTACTTAGAATTCATATATATATAAATTTTTCGATTGACAAAATCTCAATTAGTTGCTTTTTTTATCAGGTATTTTTGTAAAGAAATAATTGTTTTTTTAAATACACAACATTCATTAATTTATTAATTAGTATTTTAGTCGTTTCTATACTTGGAATTCGTAATAATTTTTAATTGTTTTCAATTGATTTCCATTTAATTAAATATTTTTGTTAATTTTAAATTGAATTTTAATATATAAACGTATGTATATTCTGCTTGGGATCAGTGGCTTGTTTCGAAGTGTTAATATATTATATATGAAGGCTAAGCCATTAAATAAAATCCCTAAATTGTTTCGTTTCTAATGATTTCATAAAAAAAAAAATTAATCAGGAATTAATTGTTATGGATTATAACGGTAGCTATGTGATCGTTCTGAAAAACGAAAATCTTTTGTTTCTGATTTTAAAAAAATCCAGATATTCGTATTAGATTTCAGAGAACATTTTTGGTTCCGTGTCTGTCTGTTTCTCAATATTTGCAAACCTACATATACCTCAAAAACTACACATCCGATTTTAATGAAATTTGTATGTTAGGTCATAATGAGCTTATTGTTGGTCCTATATAAGTTTCAATCTTCTGAGCTTATTTTTGTCTCTTTCCCAAGCGCACAAACATACATTTATATACTCCTACATCTTCAAAAGTACTTATCTGATTTGTATGAAACTTTTATATTTTATAGAAAGTAACCAGCAAATAGCGCCAGATTATCTTGAACCATCTGTCCTCTTTAACTTTTGCTAAATTGATACTTTAATTCGTATAAAAAATCAAAACACTTAAATAAAACGGGGGAAACATTTTAACAAAGAGAGACAATAGGCTGTTAAGTGAATAAAATTTAATAAGTACGTGATAAGATGCGAGGAAACCACATGCCACAACAATTAGCAGTCTTTTTTAAAAAGTTAGGTTTTAAAATAAATAAATAAATAAACAATAAACAACATTTTCTGACGAAGTAAAAATAAGTCTCCAACATGCGCTTAAATGATAGCGCACAACAATGTCTAGAAATGAATGGATTTTGTTCGGAAATTTCTGCGTCTATTTTGCTTGACATTTCTGCAAACTTATACCGAAGCCGCACAGACAGATAGAAATGGAAAATTTTAAGTCCAGTTTTGGATTTCTTAGTATATGAAATTCATATATATACAACATTTTTGCAATTTTGGTCAATGTACAGACAACATTTCTGCAATTCTGGTCAATGTACAGACAACATTTTTGCAATTCTGATCAATGTACAGACAACATTTCTGCAATTCTGATCAATGTAAAAACAACATCTTTGCAATTCCGGTCAATGTACAGACAACATTTCTGCAATTCTGATCAATGTAAAAACAACATTTTTGCAATTCCGGTCAATGTACAGACAACATTTTTGCAATTCTGATCAATGTACAAACAACATCTTTAAACTTTATGTAATATATAGATGAGAGTTTTGTGCAAATCTTAAACATTATTCATAACTTTACTTACTCCCTATTAAGTTCGCTTTTTTCCCGTGTATTTCTGTAATTAATGTATATATAATTTTTATTTAAACATTGTTTCTTTAGTTTCTTCACTTTAAAAAATGTAGGTATTAAATTTTTTTTTCAATTTAAATTTTTTATTTCAAATTTTCTTACATGTACTATGCTTTTATAAATGTATTGTTAATTATAATACTAATAAATATATCACTTTTTTAATCTAAATGACAATATAAAGAAATAAAAAATATATATATATCTATTTTGTAAAAAAAAAAGTGAAAATGAAATAAACTAATAAATAATAAAGGCTATGTCTGTATTTAATGTTATTTTTAATGTATAAAGTATTTTTTAATTGTATTTTTCTGGGTATGGGCCTGAACTGAATCTAAATATTTCTTTTTGATTTTAAAAATATTTTAGATTAAAAAAAAGGGTTGGTAAAAAGAGATAGAGAAATAAATGCGGTGCTTTGAATTAAAAAAAAAATGATAAATGAATATTCAAAGGAATTTAATAAATAAAATATAGATATTATTTGTTTCCATGCCTTTAAATATCAAATCTAAATAAACGCCTAACATGTACATAATAACAAAATGTCATATAGCTATTAAATATTGTATAAACATATTTTCATCAGGATTTTAATATTTATATTAAAAAAAAAGTGACGCTTTTTGTAATTAAAAAAAATTATTCTTTTGATAAAAAAATAAATAAATAAACAAATAAAATAAAATATCTACTTTTTTTAAAATTGGCTTTTCTGTAAATACAAATTAAAGAAGGATAATATATTTAAAATTGTTTAATAAAATTGCTTCTTTTTTTTAAATTATAAACAAAAAATAAAAAATAAAAAACAAAGTAAAAACAAAAAATAAAGTTGTATGTCTCAGAAAAAATGAAATTTAATTTTAAATTCTTAATTTTATTGTTCGTTTTCATAATATATTTGGGGGAACAATATTCTCGACTGAATTTACAAAACAAAAGAAAAAAAAACTACAAATATTATAAGAAACAATATTTTTAAGGGAGAAATATTGTTTATTTAAAAAAAAAAATAAAATATCACTTAACAAATGAAGAACAAACACAAAAAAAAGAAAAAAAAATAGTTAACATCAAACTTTAGTTTTATTGACTTTTTTTCATTTTTAACCCGGGGGGTTTGAACCCAACATGAGCCTTAAGACTCAAGTTTCTAAACCTAAAGCTATAGACCATGTAGCTGGGTTCATTGAAGACAGTTTTACACAGAACGGTATGCAATTTGTTAATTTACACATCCACTTAATTATGGTCATCAATGTGAAAAATCTCTCAGGGCATTTTCCAATTGGCTCCAGGGAATGAGTTTTGCCAATACGTTATACATTTGGCAATTAAGAAGCTACAATACGTATAGTATTTTCCTCTATTTTTAATAACTAATAATTACATAATTATTTATCTGGCGCTACTGCCAGATGTGGACTTCGTTCTGTTCTACAATTCACCTCGATTTAGCAGGGTTAAATTAATGATTGATTTATCATAATTATTAGTGGACATTATTATAATAAAAAGAAATATCACAAATCATTAAAGATGACGAAGATAAAACAAATAAATAATCTCGTTGTCTATTAATAATATACAAATTGATAATAATATCAGTTTGTAAATGTAAATGCACTTAATGTAAAATAATCATTCAGAGTAGCCGTGGTGCTAAAGTCAGTTGTCACATCTGTTCGGCCATCTTTGAATCAAGGTCGAGGTCACTGTTTCGATCTCACGTCGTGGCACTTCGATTTCAATGACTCACAACTGATCACACCACATTCGCTTCGAAAGTACATTGGTGAGTGATGTGGCTGAACTCCAAACGGGGTTAATGGATAAGGGCCCACATAAGTGTCCTAATTGCTAAGTTAAAAAAAGTGGTTTCTATTCTCCATTCTATACTATGCTATTATAAAATAAAAGTGGGATAACATGGAAAACGTATTTAAAATAAAAGTTATAATTGTTTGGCGGTTATGACGATAAATTTAAAGAACTTGTATCTAAATGTAAACGTTTTTCAATAAACAAAGCATATTTAATCGTTAAACTTTTTTTTGATAATATTAAACGATTTATCTTGTTGTCCTAATCAATCTTTAATATTTTTATTGTATATTTCTCCGACATATTTATCTTCTAATTTTTTTTTTTGAGAAATGATTTTCAAATTGAAAAATTATTTGATTATTATTTTACAATAAAGATATGAAAATCAGAATAACATTTTCTTTTTTATATTTCTTCTATTTTATTTTATTATTTTCTTTTTACCCATTTCATTTCATTTATAATTTCGATGATTAATAAAACCAAACAATTTTAGTAAGATCTTAAATAAGGAATTAAATGTACCTCACAAAAAAAGTGAAGTTAAATAAAAAGGCGAAAGAAGAATTGCGATAATCATATTTGATATACATGAATATAGCTCTTCTTTATTTTAACAATAATTTCTTACTGAAAATAACATTTGACAAATATTTATCAAAAAAGTTGAACTTTTTTTTAGTGAAATGTTACATAAGAAAAACCAATTCAAAAGGAATTAATAAAACTATAATTAAATGAAATCATATTAAATGTATAATACAAGAGTTCATTGTTCGTTTATGTAATGTATAAAAACAATTTTATATATTATATTCTGATGACAGAAATAAATATAATGTTTACGGACTTAAGAAATAAAATAATGAGAAATATATATATGAAACAAGTATTTTATAAACAATTATTTATCTAATTGTATGAATATGAAGAAAACAAAACAAACAAAAAATGTGTAAATAAATTATTTTTAAATATTCTCCTTAATATTTTATTACATTATTTATTTAATCCTTATTACTTTTAACTCAAATTTTTGTTGACTTTTTTTATATTGAAGATATGGTTTAGAGTAGAAGTTGCTGCTTTGCAATTACTCATCTTTCTATACAAAGATCTATATAAAGATGAGGGTCTGTGGCTTTTGTAATCATATCTAGTTTTATTCTCGAAACTTGATGAAATTTTGCATCAAAAGGTGATGGCCATTGTCTACAGGAAATTACGAAATGCAAATGAATCCAAACGAAAAATACTTAGAAGCCGCATACATAGCCATGACAAAGAGCACTATGAACTACAAATCGGCTCTAAAGACTTAAACAACTATTACTCTGCTATCCTCAATATCAAATAATTAATCATTTCGTAGACTTAAGGTTCTGTGAATTATATATAATTACTAATCTATGGGGTCCTATGGGCTCATGCTAGAGAAATCATTGACTATGTTTAAAAGTTCTATTATATTACGTTATCGAATAACAGGCTATTCCTTACATGAACATAGTTTTCCCTTATTTATTATTAGTAAATAAATGTAGCGTTGTTTCAAAGCGATTATATTAATTAATAATACAGGAATTGGAATTTATTTAATGTTCAACGTTAAGGCGAAAATAGACGTAAGAAGATTGTAATTATTTAGTTTCCGTCAAAAGTTATAACTTAACTTTAATTAATGAACTTATTGTTGAATTAATGTGAAGAATGCGACAATAGCTGTATTGCTCCTTTTAGAGATGCGACACATAAAGAACTTGTGTATAAGCTTAGACATGGTATATAAGCTTGGACGTGGTATATAAGCTTAGACGAATGGTATATAAGCTTAGACATGGTATATAAGCTTAGACATGGTATATATGCTTAGACATGGTACAGGTATAAGCTTAGCGTGAAATTTCCAAAAACTATAAAGTTATCACAAATCCTGAGATGTGTCTTTGTGCCAAATCAGTTTTTACCTGTTATCATTAAGACAAACAAACTTACAGTCGATGATCCAAACAAACTTTTCAAAGCCTAAGTCTCTGAAATTAAGAACTCTCTACGCTCGTTCAATTTAGGGGCCTAAAGTAGTTCGAATAAAGTTGGCTCTTCTATCAATTAAGTTAAATAGCACTGGGCACAACTTGGATAGTAATCACAGATCTGGGTTCAAATACTGAATGCATAGTGCTAAATAAAGTAAAAATGCGTGTTATAATTATTTATATACATTAGTGTTTAAGCAGATTAAAACTAAATTATTATTTAATTTTACTTGTAAAAAAAAATTACGCGTTGAGTGTGGAAAGTAGCATTTTGCATTTGAGACGGAGTTTGCACCCGAGCGATAGCGAGGGTAGTAAAACCACACGAGCAATGCAAAATGCCGTTTTCGCACGATTTGCGTACCGTACTATATCTACGATTGTCAGATTTTAATAATAAATGCAGAAAAATAATAAACTTCTTGTATGTAAGCTCGTATTTCTCTTTTGATAAAGATGACATCAATTTGTTAGTTGTATTTTTTGCCGAATTAATTATTTCGGAAGGCGTATTATTCTCCTTATATTCGTCATAATAACTTTAATCACTCAATGATTTTCACAAAAAAAACTCGATACAAACAGTTACTTTTATTAAATAAACATCAAATTAGTTATGTTAAATGTAAACAAACTCGCTAATCGTGCGTAAAGTTGAAGAATTGACGGCGCTAGAGGCGAAAAGAAGAGGAATTCTTCAAAACTATGAGACACGCATGCGCAATTATTAATACAGGTGCGTAAAGAATCACTTTCTACGAATCTAAACAGAGATACAATGTTTATATTACGTATCAATCGTAGATCAACTTTTTTTAGTTACATTTACTCATTTTAAATTATGTAAACAAACGTATATTTCTTCTTATAACAGTACGACGAGGTTACTTCAATATCATAAATAAAAGAATAAATAAAGAAATAACTAAACATAGAACTATTAGTTGTTATCAGATAAAATAAAAATGTTTATCTATCCTACTTATGAATTATTATTTAAAATACATTCATTACTTACTACTTATAATAATAATTATTAATAACATAAAAAATAAACATTTATTAACTTTAGATCATTTTCTTTTTTTGTGTTGGTGTTGCTAGTCGTAAAAACAGGTGACTCTTTTACATAATTTCAGTTTGACTTCTCGGCCTTATTGATTTACGTTTTTGAAAATAAACTTGTGGTGAATCTGTCATTAAAGACACTTTAATTATTAAAGAAAAGTTTTCGAAATAGCAAATAAAGTCTTTGTAAATGAATTTTGTTATAAAATAATTGTTTTCTATTAAAGATTGATACTTTTTTGATGACATTATGAACTTATTTCCTAATCGTTCTTGTTTACGTGCGAAATGGTTTCTTTAGTCATAAACTTAATGATAGGTTTGTTCCAACCGCACTTCCAAACTGGTTTGGAACTGTCGACGCATGTGCATTATGAACAGGGCGTTCCAACGAAGCCCAAACTCAAACTCTGACTGATAGTCGGATGTTCCAACCACGCTCTGATTGAATCACGGATTGGTTTGGTACCAGTCAGAGCAGTCAGCGATCGGAGGCAGGGACTAGTAGTTTGGGATTGAATTTCGGTGAACAGAAACGTAACCTTCCGCTTTATTGTTTTTGTTTTGATTTCGCTCGCCTATTATTTTCCTTTCTTGTGATTCAAATCTTATTTTTAAAATGATTTTGTACAAATGCCATGATTAATTTTTGTGCATATAATGACATTTACTAGATATTTCTGAAAAAAATAAAAATTGGACCTATTTCCAAGATGTACTTTTGGTACTTATTCCATTTTCAAACAAATATCGAAAAAATCCGATTTATTTCAGAAATTTTTCTTTCTCTAACAGGACTAAGATTAATATTTGTTTTTTTAAAAAAAAAAAAAAAAAAAAATTAAAAGAGTATTCAGGATTATATCAATAAAAATACGTGTGTGCCGTGAGTCTACTAAAACAAGTTTTTTTTATAACATAACAGTGCTAAAACCTACCACGTCAAACAGTTTGGTTCAAGAAAGGAGCGTTCCAACAAAAACGAAATCACAAATCAATTCCTAACGGTCAATGATCGCGCATGCGCATTATGTCAATCAGGGACAATCACGGATTAATCCGAAACTGATTCGGAACTGGCGGTTGGAATAAACCTATTATTTAGAGCAATATTAAAGGTGATATCCTAATTAAGTGAATTCTACAGTAATTTATTAATGTTTTGAAGAATGTTAAGCAACATGGAGAGATAAGAAGAACACCATCAAGCAATAAGTAGAAAAAAGAACACCAGCGGAGTCTAAAAGGTATTTGATTCTTTCTACTATTTTGATGTAACAATATCATTTATATTTGAATGATAAAACAATCTAATTTATAAATATAATAATAAGAGTTTATCGGTACACAGGGGTACGACGCACAAATGTCAAAGTAACGAAAACCCTTCATGATGCATATCGTTGAAAAGCTCTTTAAGAGCACAGTAATTGTTGTTATGTACATTTAGGGGGGTAAAATGGTAAATATATCTAAAAGTCAACGTGTGTGGTTTTTATACAAATCTACAATTTTAGTCCGATCTCGATGACAATTAGCAGACTTTTGACCTTCAAAGAAAGGGGAAAATTACTGACTACATGAATTTTCGATATTTAAATTTTACACAGAAATTTTACATTTAGTACACAGGGATACAAGTAATGATTACAAGGTCAAAGTAATGAATATCCTTCATTGTGCATATCGTTAAAAAGCTCTAAGAATACAGTAATTGTTGTTATGTACAGTTTTGTCATAATTTAATTAAAGAGGAGGGTAAATTTGGGATATTTGCAAATTATCTTATCAAAGAGGAAGGGTTATAGAAATAATTGGGAGGTATAGAATCTAGACATTCTCGCATTGTAGAATAATTTAAATGTTTCTTGATGATAGTTAATAAACTTATCAAATTAAAATAACACTCCTAAGTGAAGCACGGGTATCCAGCTAGTACAATAATATAATATACGTATCTTGACAATGTGTGAGTATTTTGGGAAGAAACCATACTATGTACTATTTTTACCAGGGACTCAAATAATAGAAGAGCCCATGTAATCAACATAAACACAATATATTATATCCCGTTGACTTATATAAAGAGATATAGATTTACAACTATGTATTTTTGGTATGTACTACTATGTATTGGTAAGATAATCTGTAGAAAGAAATATTAAAAAAAAAAAACTGAAATACTTAAAATGAAATTTATTTAAATTCTTACTAGTTTTAAAAATGAAACTATGACAGCTTTACAATAAAAGTATAAAGTTGTTCAGCCAAGTTTTAATCTCTAGTTTGACTATAAACAATTTAAAATTTAAATTAGTAAGACTATATCTAGGGTAACACAGTTCGATTACCAAGAATACCCTTCAAACTTTGAGTACAAAATTTTAAACATTTTACAACGAAACTTTACTTTATAATTTAAGTTTGTCAGTCACTCCTATTTTCTAAAGAAAATGTTTAATCCCGAAAATATTTATTTGTAAAATAAAATTAAAGAGGCAATATAATGTAAAATTTCTCGCAAACAAGAAGCAATGAACAATGGCTTATTTTGTTAATTACAATGGCTTATTTTGTTAATTACAATGGCTTATTTTGTTAAGTTCGAAACCGAATCAAGGATAAGTTAAGGATTGCTAAGCTTATAATTTATATAAATAACAAAATTAATCTTATTATAAAGGTAAATATAAGTAATTTTCTCAGGAAAAATTTAGTTTCTGAGGTTAAGCCTACATTAACAAATTAGGTCTTAATTTTTCGGCACTTCTTTATATCGTTACTCCCCTCCGTCTTTTTATAAAGGGAGTAATAATCTAAAGAAGGTGTGCGGAATGTTTATCTTTAGACTGCTACTTCATTTATTAAAACAGAAGTGGGATATTCCTTTTTCCCCAAGTGCATTGGACTAAATATCTCTTTTTCTAAATAGTTATTTAGTCAAAGTCATTAGTATTCTAAAACAATATAGGGGAGTAACATTCTAATGAAGTACCGGTTTTTCTAGATGAGCAGTGCACTTGTTTAGGATCGTAAAAATATCCCTCCACTGAAAGTTTTTTTTTGTAGAATGCTTACAGTGCCAGTTATTTGTTTTCTAAATGTATAATTGTATAATTATGCCCGTTGCCACGGGTAAATTATAATAAGATAGATTTTAAAATCCAATGGTTACTGTAAATATATAGGTTTTTCAAATACACAATAGGTAAAAACGTTTGCAAAAGTTTGAAATTGATGTATAAACATCATTACGCTGACTTTGATAAACAATAAAAGTATCTGGAGATTTAGACACGAAACTAAAAATGTTCCGATGTCTGAAATGTGTTTTAGTTGAAGACATTTGGCAGTTGGAGACATAACAAAATAAAGTTATGTAAAGCATGTGACGCTACTTTGACTGTAGCAAATCTGCTGACTGACGGATTGCTAACAACTAGAGCAACTGATTAACACACATTACTTACCTGAGAATATAGCTGAACTTTTAGCTGTCAACTGATCTTAAAAACTAAAATCTTAATGTACTCACAAGATATAATAGACATGTCACAGAAAAAAGAGAAATGGACCCGTCGAAAAAACTCTTTATTTAATTCAGTTTTGACTCTACGTTACCTAAGGTTTTCTTTTCTATATCATAACCCACTTCAGGTTTCTATAAAACCATTTAAGCGCCATACACATTTCGGTATTCCTGACAGGTAAACCTGTTAAGGAGACAAAGCGTGTGCGCTATCAAACAATGACATAACTGCCCAGTTATTGTAGCGCATAGGCTCCGTGTCATTCACCTGGGTTTACCTGTCAGGTATACCTCAACGTGTATGGCTGGCTTTAGAATTAAACCAAGACCCAAGTAGTGTAAGTCTGGTAATGCCAGCGCAGACTTTCACTGGAGTGTCACTGTCACTAAAGCAGTTTAGAACTTTGTCATTGAATAAGATTAAGTATTTTGTAAGAAAACTCTTAGGGAATACTCTGAGGTAACTTAACCTTTTAAAATGGTAATGAAAACAGGCCACGGTTCTTACCTTCAGATATCCCCTGAAGACCTGAAGTAGGTTTTTATATAGAAAAGAAAACCTTAGGCAGCGAAGAATCAAGATTGAATTAAGTAAGGAGGTTTTTTTTCGTCGTGTCGATTTCTCTTTTTTAGGGGTGAAGCAAGAGAAGGCTTTTTTTAAGAAGAATATATTTTTTGTTGAAGAAAAGGAGGATGGAAGAAATAAGATTGGAGATAGAGGTGGTTGAGCTTTAGCCCTGACTTTATACAGGAGGAGAAGAAAGAGAGGGATGAAGAAGGAGGAAAGAGTTAGAATTAGATGTTGAGGAGGTCGTGCCTTGATAGCACCAAAAAGACAATTTCCTCTCTCCTAGCCTCACCCGCAAGAAGAGAATTTCTACCTCTCTTCTACCTCCAATAAGAGCCAAATCAAAAGGTCAAAATGTCCAAAAGATGTGATCTCCCACCGGACATGAGATTTCCATCAGGATTCGCTTGTTATTTTCAGGTTATCTCTAAAGAAGAACGTGATGAATCCTTACCGTGTTTTCTTCGTAGTTTCCGTAGCATCCGGCTCTTTCCAAACTACGGTCTCTATTTTTTTTTTTTTTTTTCTTAACGTGCTGTGGAAATTACTCAAGAGGTGAATGCTTATCTGGTTCGGCCCTTGTTAACCGTCCTGTCTCTAGACCGTAGTTTTTCACTGCTCAACACTAAATGACCGTAATGATCTTCTAATTCGAGCCCCTAGACTAACCCTTCTTATCTCTTGATGATAACAGATACAATCTTGGTACAATTTTCCCCCTCACAACAGTCTTACAATATCGCTTTTTCACTCTTACTAGTATGATTGTAAAAAGAACAAAATAATAGAGTCGAGTCCGGCACGAACTCATGTCCAACAAATAACCATCGACCTCTAGTTTTTCCACTCCTCGTAACTACCCCTTAGAAAATTCTCTTTTGTTTTCTAATTCTAATTATTTCTTACTCCTTTTCTTCTTTATCATCCCCTTCACTAACAACACCAATATCTTTATTTTCTCTCTCACTCTCTCTCTCTCTCTCTCTCTCTCTCTCTCTCTCTCTCTCTCTCTCTCTCTCTCTCTCTCTCTCTCTCCCTCACTCTCTCTCTAATCATTTCTTAGCTGCAGCGGAATTTCGTGAGTTGCATTTGCCTTTGTGTTTCTTTTGTAAAAAGAAGATAAAAATCTTTATATATTTCCTTCTTTTATCTAAGTTATCAAAGTAAATTTCTCTCCTTCTTCTCTTGGTGTCTAAGTTATCGATCTGATCCAATTAGTGGGGAAGAAATGACTTCACGTTTCTCTTATCTCCCTTTTGCATTTTTTAATACATTCCTAAAATTATTCTAATCAGATTACTCTGCGACTTGAACTCAAAACTTTAACAATTTATTATATCTTTCTAGTATGAAGTCTACTAAATTTAAATAAATAATAATAAAACTGACATTCTAATTTCTCACTTTGTACTTGTTAATAAAATTACCAGTTACCGGAAAGAGCTTATTAAGATCTATTTTGTGTCAGTCTCATCCTTTGTAACTTATGAACACTAAAACGTAAATATTATGTAACATCTCGTGCTTGTTTAATGTTTATTATGGGTTAAATTATCCTATAGTGGCTTTTTAAACTGCACATGAAGAAATACATAGGGCATAAATTGCAGAGATGGAACTTATCGTCAATTACCCTGGAAAAATCTAGTTCCTAGTTCCTTGCTGTAATCACAAAGGGACACTAGAGGTCAGGATTGAATACCCGCCGGGGAGAAGTTCTTATTATGTTAAATTCTGTTCAAAAATCCAATAATAAAAGTTAAATGCAACTACGAAAACTAAAAATAACTAAAGTGCTGGATGAATCAATTATGAATTCGTATATTAAATTTTTTTTTTTACAAGTTGTGTCGATCAGTTTTTTGTTTTCTATTATTAACATTTTCAACTCGTTCTAGGGCAAAGTACATGTATTCATTTCTCCTTGACTACTTTTAATTTACTTTACTCATTAAGTACAGTGGGATTTCGTGAGCTGCATTCTTTGTTGTTTTCTTTTACAAGAAAACTAAGATAACGATCTTTATTTATTCCGTTGTTCTTTTTTGTTCATCCTAGTTATCAAAGTTCTTTTGTGTTTTTTTTTCTATGTTATCGATCTATTCCAATTAGAAGTAACCTAACGAATCCACTATTCTGTTATTCTCTTATCTATCTATTTTCTTTCAAGTCATTTATATAAAACCTCTGAACTGATGCATTGCTTCTACTCACACCTGAATCCTTAATAATCTATTTCTTTCTTTTGATAAAACGAGAAAAGAAAAAAACTAAACAGAGATTTATAATAGCGTTTTATAAAAAGAACTGATAACACTGCTGGGCTTGTTCTTACTAATTTTTATGTAAATTTTGCTTATCAGTAAAACGCCTTTGTGAAAGAGAATTACATTATGCTAAAAAAAAATCCTTGGATGAAGGCAGGCAGGCTTATGTTTTTAGATTGATCAAAAATTCGTATCTAAAAATTAATATATTCCTATTTTTTCTAAAAAAAAAAAAAAGAAGAATTTATCCTGTAAAACAAATTGTATTCATAAGCGACGATAGCAATATAAATAAAAGGCGTTATGCTTAATTCACCTGTGAGAGACAATACTGTTATTACACTATAGATTCCATTTTACCGTAATATAGAAGGCATAGATTGACAAATCAGCTGAGCAGGTTAGCTCCAGTGTGCCTTTTGCCCCGGACCCTATGGATAGTATATTTACAACGCAGTGAGATATTATACCTTAATTATTATGTATTAAAGATAGTATTTAGTCAATGAGAACCTGAAGCATTACTCCCAAAATAAATCAGTTTTATTTCCGGACTATTCTTTAATAATTCAATCTTAGGACCATTAAGACAATTGACGAATCAGAGCTGATATTATAGTTGGAACTCGGCTCTTTAGAGAGCAGATTTAATCTCCCACGTATTATAAACTACTCATCCCATTTTAATAAAATTTAGATATTAAGTCATAATTATGCCCATTGGTGGTCCCATCATTCTGCACCCATTAGGTTTATCTTCAATATGCGCACAAACATAGATTTATTTTAAGTCTTATGTTGATCTCCGACATAAATTAGACTCACCTCTCAATAATATTTTTTATTTAACTGATTTCTTCCTCAATCGGCACTGATGATGGGCTTATGAAGGCTGAAAGATTCTTTGTATTATAAACTAGTTTCAATTTACATGGAGAGACAATTTATATTATTGCTTTAAGATAACCTCCATAGACGCTCCTACATCTAACATACATATTTCATACCCATTTCTTCATAAGTACTCATCTTATTTTTATGAAATTTGATATCAATCGGCACTGATGATGGCCTTATGAAGGGTGAAGGCTGCTTTGTTAAATAAACCAGTTTCAATTTACGTGGGAAGACAATTTATGTTATTGCTTTAAGATGACCTCCATAGACGCTCCTGTATCTAACCTCCATTTATTTATACCCATTTCGTCACAAAATACTCATCTTATTTTTATGGAATTTGAATGGTGTGTTGAAACTAACCCGCAGTTTGCCATAGAATAAGTTTTCGTCTGCGCTCTTTAAATTTTTCTAAATTGAAAAATCAAAACAATTTTGAACAGACAAGATTTAAAAATGGAGGAAGATTAAAAAAATTAGATAATAACTGGTTGTAAAAGCATAAAAATCATAATGGTTTACGAAATACGACGCGAGGAAGCTATGTTCTACACTAATTGGTAGAATATTTTTATTCCGTGATCATAAATTTACCATTTTAATACAAGTTTAAACGGTAAATAAGGTTCAAGATTTAATTTTAAGGAAACAAAATCTTTCCTTACAATAAAATTTGTTCTCCTAGTTTTAAATTTATTATAATAGGAATAATAATATGAAAGTAAGGTAGAGAAGGTAAAAAGGGGCAGGTTATGTTGTTTCTGCACAGGAGGATAGAATGAAGAGCAGGTTTGCTAAGTGTTCAGCAGGTGAAACAAAGTATAAACAGTGGTGGGGGGTTGGGGAGGGGAGGTGGAGGGGTGAAAGAGAGTCATGCATGAAATTGACTGTCTCAAATCTTCCTGGTAAAGCCCTCAAGTCTAGACTTGAAACCTCTCCAGGAGCTTAACTAACCTGACTGCAATCTAACCTCTATAACCTTAACTTCTTACTTTTCATTTCCATGCTTCATTTTCCAAGAGCAAACTACTCAGCCAAAAAGTAAACAATAAATAAATGCCTTTTTTTTAATGAAGAATAAATTCAAGAGGATTTATTTTTTTAAGGACAGTAAAATATTGCTCATTCTTTTTTTTGAAAAATGTATGAGTATTTTGATATTATTTACTAACATTTTTTTTATTGTATCTTTACAATATTTGTTTCAATAAACTTCTTTGAACAACTTTATTTTATAATTTTAAATAAGATATTAATGAAAACAGGGTAAATTTTTATTCTTAAAAGTAAAACTTTATTAAACCATGTATAAGTGGTCATGAAAAGAAGGTAGCTTGTAAAGCTATATCTTTCACCTGATAAAGAGAAAATGTTTAAGCTTGATAGTCCGCAGAAGAGAGCGATTGGCTTGCAATCAGTCAAGTAAAGCAGGATCAGGCGTAATCAGTTGTTGGATGGGCGTCCACTTGACCTTGAGCTCTGGTTTTCAATTCCCGGACCGGGCACCATCTTATTGTTCACCTAGGATTGTTTAAATTTATGGGTAGATGCTCGAAAGAGTAGGTCCACCAGGTTTCGGCCTGCAAACCATGTTCCCCAATCTCGGTTGATAATAAACAGCTTAGTTTTCCGGCGAAATCCGCGTAACGAAGGGGATGAAGTCCGACGTTTCGCTTCCACTACTTGAAGCATCTTCAGGGGTGTGGGGCATCGTGATGTTTACTTGAAGCAACAACAAGACCCACGATGCAAGTAAACATCACGATGCACCACACCCCTGAAGATGCTTCCAGTAGTGGAAGCGAAACGACGGACTTCATCCCCTTCGTGACGCGGATTTCACCGGAAAACCAAGCTGTTTATTATAAGTCTACCCGCGGAAGCCTACGCACGAAGTTAATCTTGGAATTAAAATCGAAGGTGTTTGGATCCTAACCCGGGTTTGTTTAATGGTTCCATGGGCCCACCTAAGTTGCCTGCGTCTTTGGCTGTGAAAGCCCTCCTTAAAAAAAAAAAAAAAAAAAAAAAAAAAAAAAAAAAAAAAAAAACTTAAAGTAGACTGTATTTGAAGAGGAAGGGATTGAAGCTAAAAAAAAGTATAACAGGTTTTCTTCTTCTTTTTTTTACAAAGGATCATACAACAATAACAACGAATAATTAAAGTTGGTTCAAAATAATGACCATAATTTAGTATTTAGGGAGGAGTAAGAGTCACAGTGTGATTAGATTGGGAAAATTTTAAGAACATATTAAACAATACAACAGGGAGATAAGAAAAACGTGAATTTATTTCTTTCTACTAATTGGATCAGATCGATAACTTAGACAGTAAGAAAAGAAAAAGAGAAACCACTAAAAAGGAACTAAATAAAGATTTATATCTCATTTTAACAAAAGAACACAAAGGAGAATGCAATCCACGAAATTCCGCTGCAGTTAAAGAAATGATTGTAGAGAAATTAAAGAAATTAGAGTAGTTAGTGAAGGGGATGATAAAGAAGAAAAGGAGAGGAAGAAATAATTCGGATTAGAAAACAAAAGAGAATTTTCTAAGGGGTAGTTACGAGGAGTGGAAAAACTAGTGGTCGATGGTTATTTGTTGGACATGAGTTCGTACCGGACTCGACTTATTTTGTTATTTTTAGAATCATACTAGTAAGAGTGAAAAAGCGATATTGTAAGACTGTTGTGAGGCGGAAATTGTACCAAGATTCTATCTGTTATCATCAAGAGATAAGAAGGGTTAATCTAGGGGCTCGAATTAGAAGATCATTACGGTCATTTAGTGTAGAGCAGGGAAAAACTACGGTCTAGAGACAGGACGGTTAACAAGGGCCGAACTAGATAAGCATTCACCTTCTAAGTAAATCCACAGCGCGACTGATAAAATTATTCCGAAAACCTTATCCGCCCATGTATATATTTGTAGGATGTAATTATGTGTCTGTGTTTGTGTGTCTGTTGACACTAGTTCGAATTTAAAGGTGCAAAACTGGCTACACGAAATCGATTATTTTTTTCGTAGAATTGTGTGCAAACATGTTGGCCATATTTAAGGCATGGTTTCTTTAACAATTTAAAAATAAAAATTTCGGTTAATGATTATTGAAAAAAATGACGCATAACTCCCATAGTTTTTAAATTAGAGGTTTGAAATTTACCAAAATCAGTTCCTAATTAAATATTTGTGATCTCTTTAACCAAATTTTCTAAGTTAGAATAAACTGAACCTTTTTTTACGACAGTGCTGAAAATTGCAACAATTTTACTTATTAATAACAAAAATTATTTACACATAATTTAGTCTTGACAACTGCCACCATTTTTAAAATACCGACTTATGAACATTGAAATTAATGCTAATTAATTGATGCGAATTTCATCTCCATTGGTGGAGCGAGAGATATTTCAATTGATGGAGCTAAAATTCGCATCAATTATACCTTTTTATAAAATAAATGATTTCCTTATATTTCAAATAAATATCTGCCATTTATCGTGCCCAATAATGAAATGGAGGGTTTTTGCATATAATCAAAAGCTTCTAAACTGCAATTTACAGGGTATTTTATTCTTAATAATAGAATGAATAATGTAAATAATATAGCCTCATTCATTTATAGGGAGGCTTTTATTCTTATTAAGGCGTGTTTCATTTTTTCCGCTTGGTCTACATGCTTCTAGGAAACCTAGCCACTAATGCCTAGCATGAGCCCCGCGTGGGGCGTGGGATGAAGGCTATTGTGTTTATAATTCTTTAGTCTTGAATAAAGCTTTACTATCATTATAATCTTCAATGGAGATGCTATCTTATAATAGTAACTACACATTCTGATAGTAAAAGTAGTAGTTGATATTCTGTTCTAATTCCTTTATAAACTGACGCAGGAATAAATATAAAGCTATAATATATTTTTAGAGGAGTAAATATAATATGTGCGTGCTAAAAATGGAAATTTTTTCAATTATTGTCATATTACAGTGAAAATTACATTTATCTCTTTCCTTTCTACACCCAAATTCACCACTAATATTCTCTCCATCATTTTCTCTTTTCCCGCTGATTTTCTTTTGCTTTTTTTTCTCGCATTACGTCGTTTCTCTGTCAAATTTTGGTTTAATAACATTTGCGTGTAAGTTTTGTGATATAATGGGCTCAGGAATTTCAACTCCCTGGTCTAAATTGACTCGAGTTAATCTATAACATTATACAACTAGATTTATATAAAAGGGCTCAGTCGAAAAAAAATCTAATTTGTCTTAGTCACATTATTATTATTATTATTTTTTTTAAGAACTTGATTTTGTTTTTTAACGATGATAATCACTTGTTTTAAATCGAGTTATTATTTAATCGTTTATTTTGTGATTATTAAGTTCTATTTTAGTTTTTTTTTTTTACTTCCATGCCTACCGAAGGTAAAGAAGGCATTGGGATATTAATCGCAAGAAGAACGTTATAATTTGACAACAGATATCACAGCAGGATGGTAAGGGAGGCAATTGAGATCGAGAAACAACCGGAGAATTTCAACAGAGAGGATGGCTTCACTCTTTTCCGGACCTGGAAACCTCTGGTCAGCACCTGTGCCAAGCAGAAAGCAAGAAGCGGCGACGTGGTCACTTCCCGACTTGTTACATCACCCCGACAAAGGACCACCGACGAAGGCAGCACCTGCCTGATTGCATCATCTCCACAGAGAAACACCGACAAAGGCAGCACCTGCGAGATTACATCATCCCGTCAAAGGACATCCCCGAGAACGGAAACACCCAGGTACAATCTACGGTCTAGGAAACCAGTATAAATACGCCGATCTTCTCTCCAGTCGTCAGTTCATCTTGTGATTGCTTCGAGTCAACACCACGATGCACCACACCCCTGAAGATGCTTCCAGTAGTGGAAGCGAAACGTCGGACTTCAACCCCTTCGTGACGCGGATTTCACCGGAAACCCAAGCTGTTTATGACGAATCTACCCGCGGAAGCCTACGGACCAAGTAAATATCTCTTTAAATATCTAATTATAACTAATTATCTCTCAGCTCTTTTTCTCAACCATATTTATTATTCTGCCCGTTACCACGGGCATAACGGCTAGTAGGAAATAATAAATCAGCTAATATAGAGACGTGAAATCGTTAGTGTGTCGCAAGCCGCACCAGCCTGGTATGAACCTGATATATTGGAGTTAGAATAAAGTGGTTTCAAAATTTTTCGATAAATAGTACGATTAACTGTAAGCAGAGTTCTACAGGTGTATTACAATATTATCATAACGTTCATTTAAGTAGCAGAAAATTATTATCTGATCTCTTCTTAGGGTAAATATTCAATATCTTTCTTCATTTAACACCAAACAACAACGAACTATATTTTGGCGTATGGCATTAGTAGTATCACAGTGAAAGTTTCCTATTATTTTAAAATACAAATATATTACTTTTGGTATGTGAGTAAGTAACATTCCAAATATATAGGGAATGATAGTGTTTTCGACGTTTTTTGGAAGGTTTCTTCCAGAGAATGTTTCTTTTGTCGACTTCTTAAAGATTCAAGTCTTGACATCTCTTACGAAATAGGGAGAGGGTAGGTTTCTCTTGGACAGTGCAAATTGAAAAATTCCAGTCGGACGTAGGTAGAGATGAGGGAGGTTGCTAGGTGAGAGGAACGCGAGGAATTTCAGCTCCAGGATTGTGTCATGTCAAGGGCTTCACGTCCCTTTTGACTTACCGACATTTCACCCCTCTCCTATCCGAGGAAAATTTCATCTTGAGGGTGTCTCCCCTTGGTGCCTCGCGCCTATTAATTTCATAAGCCTTTCCTTTCATAGTTGACAGAACATGAATGGTTCTCAGTGGAATTTCATGTTCCATCTAGGTTTCACCCGTCCGTTCAACCCCATTACTTGGTGCGAATATCAGGCCTGCATACCTTATCATTTTGACTTCTGTGAACTACAGAATAGTCTAAGTTTTATTCGGTACTTTTGTAACATGCCTGCACAGCAAGCTGCATTCCTCAACAGTAGTTTTGTAAGTGCACTAAGATCTCTCATTTAAGTTTTCCATTTATAATTCTTAATTACAATATAAACTAAGTTCTACGAATGAGAATTCAATTTTCCGTCATATTAGCTCTTTAAGTATGATAGTTGTAAAGACGTATTCAGGATTGTAGCGTTTTATTAATTATACCATATGTTCATCACGTTATTCTTGAATGAAATTAAGTCGTTACGGGATAATATGTTGCGCTTGAAGAGTTTAATAATTGCAATAGTTCAAGTCCGGTATTATAGCTTTAATTAATCAGTGGAGCACAAAAAAATTACCTATACTATGCAGCATTAAAATGAATGATATTTTAAATAATAGATTTATTTTATTGTATTATAATTTTTTTTATTTTTTTTTTTTTAGACAATTTACCAATTTTTCTTGTTTCCAAGAAAAATTGTTATTACTTCTATAACTCTATCGTTAAAAAAGCAGCAAATAACAGACTGATGTTTTTTATTTCTACACATGTATACATATAAAGGGTGTCCAATTAGTGACATCTAGCTTAGGGCTTAGGCTACACTTGACCCAGTTCGTTAAAGCAAGAGTTCTAAAAAATCTAAATATTTATTTACTCATCTTATATATTCTGGTGATGTTCTACTGTGGGACGAAAAACTCCACGTTTTACTGCTGTTTATAGTTTATTGTTAAGTTGATTTGCTTAAGATTGTACAACAAATCTCGCACCGTGAATCTTGTTTCTTTTATAATCGTCACTGACTAGGAATCAAAATCTACCCCTCGGGAATAACGCTAATTAGCCCCCGAGACGCATATTATTACCTCCAGAAGTAATAAAATAAATATAAGTCCATGTTATATTGATTATAAACGAAGTTAGCATGTTAAATAGCAGATAAAAGAAATTCACATTTTAAAACTAATAAACATTAAAACGGACATTATTATCATGGTTATTTTAAGGTAGGTGTAAAGAAATTAATTATCATATAAATATAAGATAACAATTAGTGTTGCCAACCTAATTTAAACCATTTATTTATATTAACTATTCTTTTTCTACTGTTTACAAAATAATTAAATTGGCAATTCTTCTTTTTCTTCCTGTTTTACTTGTTCTTCCTAGAATTTATTTGTTTGAGGAAGAAAAGTTTATTTTACTCCCTTTAAATTAAACTAAAAACGAAGTTTTTTCTCTTTTCTGAAGGTAAAGTAGCATTTATAAGTGAAATTAATTTGTTGTTATTCGAACAAGACAATATAATGCTGCTTATCTAATTAAAATGTGAGTACTGCATTAAAAACAATATAAATAAATTGGTAAGGCGTGAATTCTCACGTAAAAAGGGTTTTGTTGGTATTGTGAAACAAAATTAGAAAGGGGGAGGAGGGGGGGACACGAAAAATTTCGATGTTTTTTAACAAAATGGCGCCGAAAATGAAACACTAACCCTAAGTGGTATATATATTTGTAATCTACTCTTCAATACCTTTCATTTGATACCCCACTTCAAAATTAGTAAGGGG
>KZ651058.1:870175-886096 GCA_001010745.2 Gerris buenoi | reverse complement strand
TATATATATATATAATATGTGAGAGTGTGTGTGTGTATAAAGTTTTATAGTACTAAGTTTATAGAAAGGTTTTTAGGGTCCGAAGGTTTAATTTAATTTTAAGCCCTCAGGCGCTCTGGTCACTCACTAGAGTGAAAGTTATATTATTTCTGACTTCAAAAACATTATGAAATTTACCGTTTATTTCCAATAATTAGGATTATAAGAGAGGGGAGGGGGACGTTTTTCGGCGGTGAAAGTAAAAGTAAAATTTCGAGGGGATGGAAACTAATTTTAAGTTTATAATTGATTTAGAAATCGAAAGAAGGTCAAAGTGAAGACTTCAACATTTTGAAATCTTGTCGTAAATCATTCGTTGAAATGCTTATGTTATGATTGAACTCACATCACAACAAGTTTTTTAACTACGATAAGTTGTAGATACTAGCTTTTACTAGCGTAAAAGTTCGAAAGCTTACATGGTTAGATTTAAAATGAAATTTTAGGTCTTCCGGTGGCGACCGTGTCTCGAAGGGTGTGCGTCCCAACGTTGGCCCTCCTAATAATATAAGTATCTTAAAAAGATGTTCATGGTGTGCCTAGTCCAAACGACGAACGAACATTTAAAACTATCCGAAGATGCTTTCAGCATTAGGAGTGAAACTTCGGGGCGCACACCCTTCAAGTCACGGTTATTACAAGCTAGTGGTCAACATAGTCACTAAGTTTAAGAGACTAAGTAAAGACATGTCCTAAAAGAACACTAGATAAAACTTAGACTATTCTGTAGTTCACAGAAGAGAAGCTGAAATGATAAGGTATGCAGGCCTGATATTCGCACCAAGTAATGGGGTTGAACGGACGTGTGAAACCTAGATGGAACATGCAATTCCACTGAGAACCATTCTTGGCTGTTTATTGTTTATTGACATTTGGTAATAATCTCTCACTGGTTGCTTGTAAAGATGAAAGTGTTGGGCATCTTCATGTTTCTTTTAATTTGGCTAATAGCAGTCAACACTTTTATTTCAGTGACATACCTATATACTGTGATCGCTCGTGCTTCTGCGCCTGTTAAAAAAAATATTTCGTCTTTTTTAGTTCATAGTTTTATAAAAGTTTGTTATTATTTTATGCTTTTTCATAGTTATATTAAATCTTGTGAACTATTCTAAACTCTAGTAAATTATAAATTGTTCCTTGTAGAGTTCTATGCTGCAGTGGTTGGGGCCATTAAGGAAATAAAACTCACTTTTGCGATATTTCGACCCCTCTTTGGGTCATTCTCAAGCTGGAATCAAAATTTATTTAGATGTTAGATTTTACAAACTGTAAGTATTCTCTGAATGAAACATTAACAAAATTTTAAAGATAATTAATACTACTAATTTAACATGCAAAAGTGAGTTTTATTTCCTTAATGGCCCCAACCACTGCAGCATTCTAAACTCTGTTGCTGTCAGTGGTTGTCGTTTTTAAATTTCTGAAATAAATTTTCTTTTCGAATTTTACGAACAAAATGTCTCCACTAACTAATGACTAATCATTATAATGCCATCCGGAATGTGACTCTCTGATAAATTTCTGGCAAATTAAAGCGAGTAATAATTGATGCTTAGAAAAAATAGTTGTTTTGATAACTTCATTATGGAGACTTATAATAAAATTATTATAAAAGATATTAAAGGAAAATCGGTCTCTAGTAGAACCTGAGAGAGGCCACTTGGGTTTGCTCTACCCAACAGCGAAGTCTTTGCCGTGTAGGAATTGAGACTATAAAAGTAGCCCCAGCTTCAAGGTAACAGGAGGACGAAAAGAGTTCAAAACTATTTGCAGTTTAAAATAAAATCATTTAAATGGAAATCCCCTAAAATCTTGGAAACTTCTCGTTGTTGTTTACAATTTTACCACCAAAATTAATCAGAAATCTAGTGATTTATCCGCTAATGCAGACGGTCCTATAAAAGTAATAATTGATTGTATATTCTTGTGCAAGATTAAGCTTTCTAGATAGTTGATAAAAGGGAGAAATCTCAGATATCAGATTTGACCCGAACAAACAAGTATAACTAAATTAAAAGCGAGTAATAAAATTGATCAATAATTTGAAATATCATTATCATTCATTTTGTGTTGCAGAGTGTATAATTAGTTAGTTTTTTTCCATCACCGAATAATCTTGGGTTGATAAATTAGAATACAGTTGAAAATATTTGTGCAATTTGTCATTCCTCTAAGCTATAATACCGCACTTGAACGAATACAATTTTAAAACTATTCGGGTAAAACAAATTATCCCGTAATAACTTAATTTCATTCATTAATAGCCTTATGTATGTATTGTAAAATACACACCGAATACGTCGAGAAACAGCTGTAGCGCTAATAAAGATGGAAAGTTGAATTCACATTTGTAGAACTTAGTTTATATTGTAATTAAGTCTTGTAATTATTAATGGAAAGCTTAAATTAGAGTTCTTAGCGCACTTACAAAACTACTGTTGAGGAATGCAGCTTGCTGTGCAGGCATGTTTCAAAAGTACCGAATAAAACTTAGACTATTCCGTAGTTCACAGAAGAGAAGCCAAAATGATAAGGTATGCAGGCCTGATATTCGCACCAAGTAATGGGGTTGAACGGACGGGTGAAACCTAGATGGAACATGAAATTCCACTGAGAACCATTCATGTTCTGTCAACTATGAAAGGGAAGGCTTATGAAATTAATAGGCGCGAGGCACCAAGGGGAGACACCCTCAAGATGAAATTTTCCTCGGATAGGAGAGGGGTGAAATGTCGGTAAGTCAAAAGGGACGTGAAGCCCTTGACATGACACAATCCTGGAGCTGAAATTCCTCGCGTTCCTCTCACCTAGCAACCTCCCTCATCTCTACCTACGTCCGACTGGAATTTTTCAATTTGCACCGTCCAAGAGAAACCTACCCTCTCCCTATTTCGTAAGAGATGTCAAGACTTGAATCTTTAAGAAGTCAACAAAAGAAACTCTTCTAGAAGAAACTTCCGAAAATGTTGAAAACATATATTCTTTATATAATTTAGAATTTCAACGATTCGCATTGAAAAATATAAAAGTGAAATCATTTAAAAATTCTCGGGATTAGATAAAAGTAAAATACAAATTGAAAATTTGAATTAAATGTAACACATAATATACCATCTACATTCAATCAAGATGATGAGTAATAAACAAAATAATTAACTATAGTTAATAATTTAAACAAGCCTTTTATTTATTTGTTTCAAATTGTTAATGTATTTCTAAAAACAAAGCATAAATACAGCTTTTAATTCTTAGAATCTAACAATAACCCTGTCATACATGCGTCTATACTACAGTTAATACTATTATTACTATTTATTCACACTACACATACTGTCATGTCACAACATGACAGCAATCACATTAAATTCATACAAGTATGCGGTAAGTCAAAAGGGACATTTTTAAAAAAGAACTTTTTTTTTTTTTTTTTTTTTTTTCAAAGGGGAGCATTTTTCTACTCTTGCATCTACAAAATCAACACATTCTCAAATTTATCACTTACTTTTTACAAGATATTCCAAAATATATTATTATTTATTTTGCTTCTTAAGGTAACGGAAGCAATGTGATCGTTCCGAAGAACTCAAATTTTTCTCCGATTTCAAAAAATTGAAAGACAGAAATCCGTTTCAGACATCGGGAAACATTTTTTGGTTCTGTGTCTGTCTGTAACTCAATTTTTTGGAACCAACATAATCTTAGAAACTACATATCCCATATAAAAACATCCCATATACGTTTCAAATTTCAGCGCACAAACATACATTCATTATTACACCTATATTTTTCAAAAGTAATCAATCGATTTTTAATAAATTTGCATTGTTTGTCGAAAGTAGCCCACAGATATCCCAAGATTAATTTAAACTGTTCAATTTTGCTGAAAAATTCATATATCAAATAAAATAAAAAAAAGTCTGATAAATTGTAAAAGCATAAAATCACAAAAGTATACGAAATACGCCTAATTATACTAAAGTATACGAAATACGCCTAATTATACTAAAGTATACGAAATACGCCTAATTATACTAAAGTATACGAAATACGCCTAATTATACTAAAGTATACGAAATACGCCTAATTATACTAAAGTATACGAAATACGCCTAATTATACTAAAGTATACGAAATACGCCTAATTATACTAAAGTATACGAAATACGCCTAATTATACTAAAGTATACGAAATACGCCTAATTATACTAAAGTATACGAAATACGCCTAATTATACGAAGGTATACGAAATACGCCTAATTATACTAAAGTATACGAAATACGCCTAATTATACGAAGGTATACGAAATACGCCTGATTATACTAAGGTATACGAAATACGCCTAATGATGCGAAAGAATACAATAGTACATTACGCGTCGAGTGTGGAAAGTAGTATTTTGCATGCGAGTGTGGAGTTTACACCCGAGCGACAGCGAGGGTAGTAAAAACCACACGAGCAATGCAAAATGCCGTTTTCGGACGAGTTGCGTACCGTACTTTATCTACGATTGTTAGATTTTAATAATAAATGCAGAAAAAAATAATAAACTTCCTGTATGTAAGCTCGTATTTCAGTATTTCTCTTTTGATAAAGATGACATCAATTCGTTAGTTGTATTTTGTGCCGAATTAATTATTTCGGAAGGCGTATTATTCTCCTCATATTCTTCATAATCACTTAAATCACTCATTGATTTTCACAAATGTAAAGTATACAAACAGTTACTTTTATTAAATAAACATCAAATTAGTTATGTTAAATGTAAACAAACTCGCTAATCGTGTGTAAAGTTGATAATTCTTCTTCTTTACGTCACTAGAGTGGAAAAAAAGAGGAATTGTTCAAAACAATGTGACACGCATGCGCAATTAATGCAAGTGTGTAAAGAATCACTTTCTAATAATCTAAACAGAGATGTAATGTTTATATTACGTATCAATCGTAAATAAAATACATTAATGTATTCGACGACGCAAGGAAGCTATGTGCCTCACTAAGTCTATTTTTTGATACCGTCATAGTTGTTATTTATTAATATGTTACAGCTTTATATAATGCGTACGTTTTCAACACTATAATCTGGGACACAGCCTATTTTATTTAACATGAATACCACTCAAATAAACTTTTTACTTATGATATTATTTATACATGATGGAATGGAACGACTTCAGAAACAGAAAGTAAAAAGTGCCTAGGTTCTTTTTAAAGTGATAAGTCTTTTAAATATTATATGAGTCTGTCTTTTAAAGTTCTTTTTTTTTTTTTAATTCATCCCTTTTTTTTAATGAATTATTTAAAAGATTTGCTCTATATCATGCTCAAGCATGACTTAAAATAATGTATACATTAAAGTGAAAACTTTCGAACATTCTTATACGTAGTATTTAATAAATAAATATGTATGTAAATAGTTAATAAGACAGGTAAAGGAAAGAGTGGTTAAAAAATGTACATGTAAATATGGCATGAAGTATATTTGACAGTTAGAGTATATTGAATTGTTATTTATTCCTGACAGTTGATACCGTCAGGCATTGTAACGTGTTACAGCTTGTTACCCCTTTTCTTTTACACTTCCTGTCACTTTTTATACGCTTTTTATAAACTTCACATGTTTGTCCGGGACAAGTCTTGTAACTTCGCTTGTTTTAGCCGATAAATTAATTGCCGCCTGGATAGCTCTGACCGTTGAGCAGTAAACATCGTTTGATAAGCAGTTGTTTTCTTGTTTTGTTGTTTCTTTACGCGTTTCGTTGTCGGACTGGTCGGCTCCCTGCCGTCCATTCAGTTCATTTTCTTTCTTTCTTTTTTTTTCTTTTTTTTCTCTTTACCTTTTACTATGCCCACCGATTGCCTTATCTGTGTGGCCAAGGTGTTCCGTGACCAACCGGCTCTTTTGTGTACGGTGTGCAAAAATATTGTTCATGCTAATTGACTTAATATTAAGCCTGAAGACTTCGAGATTATAGCTGGCTCTTGGAAGTGTGAGGGCTGTCGTAAATGTAACAGAGATGATGTTCCAGTCACTCCTACTGGCTCTTCCACGCTTAGACAACGTCGTGTTGAAGGTACTATTAACTCTTCTCTTGTAACTGATGAATATATTAAACAGTGTCTCAACAACACTGCTCTGACGGTTGACCTACTTAAGTCTTTAGTCTCTAAAATCGATTCCCTAAGTCATGAAGTGTCTTTATTAAGAAGTGAAAATGCTGAGATCAAGACGCAACTCTCTTACGTCCTTCCGAATAGATCGACGAGTTATTCGCAAGCGACCTCTTCGTCTCTAGTTGACAGTAAACGCTTCAATAAAGGCAAAGCCGCCACTGATGATCCAAGGTCAGCAGGGCCTGCAGCTTCTAACTCCACCCAGCATACCCCCTCCGCCGGAGCTGCCTCTGGACCACAGCTCGCGCATGCGCGTCCCGTGAGTATTGGACCGGACAGCAACCCCCCACCTTCCAATGGCTCTTCTGAACTACCGAGCGGTTTCTCTATTTCTAATAATTTAAACAGCGAATTAGACGAGGGATTTCAGGCTGTTTCTCGACGTAGAAAAAAGAGACAAGTTAGTGAAGCTCTTGTAGGCGAAAATGAAACATCTAAATTTATTATTTCCAAGAAACGTAAGCCTGTCTTTATTTCTCGATTTGGTTTTGATACCACCCCTGAAGAAATATTAAATTATATTAAAGATGAAACTAAAATCTCTGATTTTAAGGTGACTAGAATAGCTACCAGGTCCCAGTCATATGCCTCATTCTACATTGATGTGTCGGAATCTGACTTTGACCTGATTCACAATTCTTCTTTATGGCCTGTTGGTATTCTTGTTAAGCCTTTTTTTGGTCGCTTACATAAAAGCTTAATCTTTTCTAACTCTGCTCAGGAGGAGGGCAGTTCCACATAGAATCTGTATGTCTGAAATCAGTATTTGTTACCAAAACGTTAGAGGCTTACGTAGTAAAAGTTCAAGGTTCTTGCTTAACTCGTGTTTATGTTCATCAGACATTATTGCATTGACTGAAACTTGGTTTGATAACACCTGTCCAAACGCTTGTTACTTTCCCCCCAGATTTAATGTGGAACGGGCGGACAGAGATTATGTTGGACTTTCTTGTTCTAGGGGTGGTGGCTCTGCTTTAGCCATATCATCTACTCTCCACTACACTCGTCGCTACGACCTGGAAGTTGCGCCGGAGACTGTTTGGGTTCAGATCAATCTACCGAATAGGAAGTCTATTTTTCTTGGCTGTGCGTATTTTCCTGATCACCTCAAATGCTCTGCTATTCACATTCAATTTGAAGCCCTGTCTGATATTATTCCCAACAATGCCAGTGTACTTTTTCTTGGTGACTTTAATTGTCCTGACATAGACTGGGAATCCTTGTCATACGTTGGCCAACGCTCAGATAAAAAGGAAAGAGCCGCCTGTATAACTAGTTTCTGTTCTGCGCTTGACCTCTCACAGGCTAATAGGGTTTGCAACAGCTATGGTCAGATTCTGGATCTTGTTTTATCCGATTACCCTGATGTTGCTGTTAGTCGTCTAGTCGAACCTCTTGTTCACGAAGATGCGTACCACCCTTGCTTAAGAGTAGTAATTTGTCATTCTAAATACGCTTTTGATACGCCCTCCCTTAATACCTTTCGACGGGACTTCACTAATGGTGATTATGACGGGTTATCTACAACCATCGCTGCAATGGACTGGTCCGAAATCTACGCTTCTAACGACGTAAACCACTGTGTCACTCTGCTTACCAGTAGTATTCAAGATGCTCTCAACCAGTTTATACCTACTGTCTCAGTTAAACATTCTAGCTTCCCTTCTTGGTTTTCCGGTACATTAAAATATTTGATAAGTAAAAAAAACTATAACAATAGAAAATACATCAAAACTAAAAAGCGATTATATTTTAATTATTTTTGTATTTTTCGTAAACTCTCTAAATATCAATATAAGTTGGACTATAATATTTTTATTCAGCGAATTAACAATAATTTGAAACGTAACAGTAATTACTTTTGGCGACATATCAATAGTTTTAAAAGTTCTCATGTTTCTAGTTCTAGTCTTAAACTTAAACATAATAATATCCTTACTTCTGATACTTCTGTTATTGCTAACTTATTTGCCCAACATTTCAGTTCTGTGTTTGTTCCTTCCTCTTCCTTCACACCTACTCCTAATCCTACTCCTGTTAATCCTATTAGGGTCTCATCCGTCACTTGTCATGTTGTCTCTCAGGCTATTAAAACTCTGAAACCTACTAAAACGAGTGGTGATGATTCCATCCCTTCCTTCTTTGTTAAAGGATGCGGGGAATATTTTGCGCCTATTCTCACTTATATTTTTAATTTGAGCTTGGACACTATGGTTTTTCCGTCTTCTTGGAATTCTGCCCTTGTTGTACCAATTTTTAAGTCGGGTGATCGCTTGTCGGCATCTAATTATCGTCCTATTTCCTTGTGCAATGTGTTTTGTAAAGTCTTCGAACGGGTAATCCATCTTTCCCTAGCTCCTCAGATTGATTTACTTCTTAATCCTCGTCAACATGGCTTCCGTCCAAATCACTCCACTTCATCAAACCTTGTTTCCTTTCTTTCTTTGGTCGGTTCCTCCATCAGTAATGGCACCCAAGTTGACGCAGTTTATTTTGATTTTGTCAAAGCTTTTGACCGTGTAGACCATGGTATTCTTCTTCATAAGTTACAATCCATCAACCTCCATCCTTCTCTAGTCTTGTGGTTTCAATCCTACCTCTCCCTTCGTTCCTGCTCTGTACGTCTTGGTCCTGTTACCTCCTCCTACTATCTTGCTTCCTCTGGAGTCCATCAAGGCTCCATCCTTGGGCCCCTTCTATTTAACATTTTCATCAACGATATCTCTCGTAGCATCAAGCATTGTTGCTTTGATCTGTTTGCTGACGATCTTAGGATCTATCTTCCCATTACCAATGGTAACTGCTCGTGTGCCTTGTTGCAAGAAGACATCGCTTCTATAAATATTTGGTCTTCTGAAAATTGCATGGAGCTGCATCCTGGTAAAAGCCTAACCATTTCCTTTTCCCGTTCCTCTTCTGTTATTGCCTATCCTTATTCCCTTGGGGTTGTCCTCCTCTCCCGTGTCGATGCAGTTCGTGATCTCGGGGTAATTATCGACTCTAAACTTAAGTTTGATAAGCAGCTAGAAGCTATAACTAAGAGAGCTCTTAGCACCCTAGGCTTGATCCGTCGCATCTCTCATTGCTTATCTCTTGACTGTTTCCTCCATCTTTATAAATCCCTTGTTCGTCCTTGTCTTGAGTATGTCCCTCCCGTGTGGAATGTTTATGGCGTGACTAAGTCTAGAGTGATCGAGAATGTGCAAAGGTATTTTATTCGTGTATGTTATCGTAGGTATATGTATCGGCGTGTATATTATAATTATGAGTTCCTGTGTGATCGGTTTGGTTTGCATTCTCTGAGTACAAGGCGTAAAGCTTTTGATGTCCTGTTCCTGGTCAACTGCTTAACTGGGAGGTTAAGCTGTCCTCCAGTACAGGATACTGTTATTATCTTACCTCCTGGCAGGCGTGCTGGGCGTCCCTTGTACATCAGAGAGTTGTCTCACCATTCACCTATTGTCCGTTGTGTTAATGCTTGTAATTTCCTTCCTTCCTGTCCCAATATCCTTTCCCTAAATTCCCTCAAATCTGTTTTATATCACTTATCTCTAAATAAGTTAGAAGAAAGTTAGTTCAGGAGTTTTAAATTTAAATCTAGTCCTTGCTTTGATTGCTGTTTCTATCACTTTTTCTTTGTTAAAATTTTTAAATTATTTATTATTACTTCTATATATTTATTTATTGGCTTTTGTTTTTTATTGTAAAGTTTTTTTATGATTGTTAAATTTGTTAATCTTTTTGTTTTTACACTTATAATGTAGGAATACTTTGTATTCTACTATTGTATTGTTAGAGTGCCTCTCTTGTGGTGTGCGTACACTGTAGAGGACTCGCATTAAATATTAAATAAATAAATAAATAAATAAATATACTTGGAGGCATATTCTTGGTCAATATAGATAATAATTTCATTTCAGAAATTCAACAACGACGTCTTTTGACAGCTACATATAATTTGTATAGATTACAAGATTAAATGGGACGAAAAATTATAAAAATAATTTTTCGATCCTACTACATGCTTATGGCACTAAATATAAAAGTGTGGGGCATTAACAACAGTTACGACAACAGAAAACGAACAGTCTGTCAATATGTTTGGGAATCACTGTAACATAAAAACTACTGGTCCAATTTTAATTAAAATTTGAAGATTATATACAGCCAGGAAGGGGTAGAGGCAGCAATGCGATTTGAAAAGGGGTTCATTATGCGACACTCATATACTAAACCTCTCAAGCGAGCTCAACCAGAACTAAAGTGACAACAGCACGATCACGTGGTCACTGGTCCTTGTCTTATTGATCTATTCCTTGTCCTTACGTGCCCACGGACGCTTGTCAACAAAACCTTAAATTTAAACGTCATATTGTGCTTTGTTTGATTGTTTTATTATCTAAATGTCAAAATATCAAATATTTAAGAGAAAAATCTGATGTGATTGCTTTAGAAGACTATGTTATTAACAACGTAACTGACTTTAGATAATTAATACGGTTAACAACAAACACTAATGTACATATGTATTTTTAAAGAAAACTGTATCAATATATTAAATGTCGTAAGAAAATATCACATTATACTTATCCTTATCAGCTGGTATTAGATATATTTCGAGTTTTTATCGAGATATCGATACTGTTTCTCCAAACTGCCGCTTGGGAGGTTTAGTATAGCGGTGTCGCATTGAACCACTTTTTGAGACCCCGATTCTATACTATTGTTCCCTCTTCCCCTTCCCTACTCTGAGACCTAATATTACATAGAACCTTTATTAATCAACATACTATAAAGCCGCATGGCTAACTGACTCACTCACTCACTCACTGACTGACATTAATGTTTGCCCACTTCCAGAAGAGCTAGAGACTTGCGGTTTGCGCCATTCGACGCGCAATGTCCGCATTGTTAACCCGAAAAATTGCTAAAATTTCACTTTTCCCACTCCTTCCCCCCCTAGAAATATAAAAATGGCCGACTTGATTTTTAAGCTGCTTTGGGGGCTTATTGCGGCTAAACGGTAAGTCGTATTGAAAAACGGATAGCACCAGCCGTAACTGATTTTAAAAGATCTACAACATTGGTCCTATGACTTTTTGTCGTACCTCTATCGGTTGTACCCTAAATGGTGATAATTTTGGTATTTTTTAATTTTTATTATTTTCCATTTTTGACTTTGAATGTTCATAGTTTCTATAATTGTTGACCGATTTTATTTCTGATTGGGGCGTTTGAATCTCACACTAATGCTCTTTAAATTGAGTATATTTTATTTCATTAGTTCGTCCTACTTGCTAAGAACTTGAGAGTAAACTTTTTCCCGTCGGCCGTGTCACGTGACCACTTTTTTTGGTTTTTAATATTGTGTCGTATATCATTTGAAAGGTCTTGCTGATTACTTTATTGTTGTGATATTTTTTTATTTTTAAAAAATTTTGTACGGATACTTTTGTACCGATTTGTACTTTTGGTTTAGGTTAATAAGGTGAAATAATTTTTTTATCTATTATTTTAATTTAAATATTTGTTTATTAGCTTAAATAATGGGCTTTTGCATTGTTTATTTTTTTAAATATATTTTTGGTACCTATGGGTACAGGGGTACAAATGTACTTTTATTATAACACCTACTTTATGTATATCGTTAAAAAGCTCTTGAATAGACCTTTCAATATAGTATGTAGTGTTTTGTGATATTTTTAAATTTTAGGGGGGTAAAATTGAAAAAAGTCCTTATTTAGCTGTTTTTATTAATTGGTTGCTTAGGTTTTGGTTTAAAATGAAAACATTGTTATTATTTTTTACTCCTCTTTTCGTGACGGTTACGAATATACCTCATTTATTTTTTTATCTTTAATTTGAATTTTTTGAGTAAAAAAAATCACAGGGATGGCTTGACGATTTTTCGGAAAAAGTCCAAGTTTGTCTGATCTTTATGAAATTTGTCATGCTTATCAAAATGAAAAATGCAAGACGAAAGTACTCTCGGAATTTTGTTTCCACGACTTTTAGTTTCCGAGAAAAAGCCACTCAAAGTTCAAATGTGGCAATTTTTAGAGATTTTGATTGGCCATTTCTCGGGCTTGAAAAGTGATAAATTGAAAAAGAAGGGCATATTTGTAATCTACTCGACGGTGACTTTAAAACGACGTATAGTTTGTATGGGGTTGTCGACAACTTTTTTTGTACACATTTTCAGGCTCTAAAGTGGGACCAACAAATGGAATATTAATAAAAAATTATTATTATTAGAAGTAGTGATCTAATATTAATGAAACTTTGTATGCAAGCCTTATTTAATATCAGGAACTCGGGAAAAAATGAATATTTGAACTTTTTAGTACATATTTGTACTTTTGCTACAAAGTGTACTTTTGGTACAAAGTATACTTTTTTTTTATTAAATTTATTATATGTACGTTAACATTTGGAGCATGTTGAAGGCTTTGTTTCTCTGAAAAATTATGGTTAGAACCAATGTAATTAAATATTTACTGGACCAGTGTAAGAAGAGACAGAGACGGGAATATGTCCGACTTTCCTATCCCTCCCGTCACTCCTGTCACTCCACCTTACTCAAGCCCCTCTACAATTCCACAGCCTAAGATACTAGCTCACTTTCTTACCTTTGCACTGTTTGTTTACTTTCTCATATATAGACTGCAAATTATAAAACTGAATAATTACAACCATCTACAACTTTACCTGATCTTACAAATACCATTACTATATAAGTACCTGGCATATATCTACCTGGCCACTCGAAGGGCAAAGGCTGGCCGTAGGCCAGCCAAGACCGGCGAGTTGATTTATAAAAGATGAGTGGAGTTTGATATTAACTTAAAGAAGAATAAATAAGGGTTAGTATTAGAATTAATTTATCGAAGAATATGCGAAGGAGAGAAAGGATTAAGATGAAAATAGTAGAATTATATTTACAATAGTCCTTAGGTAAGTCAAGTACCAAGCTTACTCAGACTTCTTCAAGAAGTCACTGTCTCGTTAGCATTTCCTTTTTCTATTACTGGATGTAAGGATGAAGTAAGGATAAGGATAAAGGTATCTTAAGATTAACTAGGACTCCTAACTTAACTTCCATAGCGGGACTTACAAGAACCCTATCTAAGCATCAAATACTTGGTTTAAATTATTGAAATGTCTCTCTCTCTCCAACTCCTGAAGGTACCTTTTCAACTTGGACAATTTACTCCGTGCAACTAAAGCAGGTAGAAACCATTAAAACTAGCAACCGCTGAAACCACCGAAATCTAAAGGGGAGACTTGAGACTTCAAAGCGACGTTGTCCTTCTCCTAACAAGGCAGGAAACACGCTACTGCAAAGTACCAAATTGGTTTCGTGAACACACTGGCACGCAGCTTCAATTCACAATCCGACAATACCTCCCTAACTTCTCCCATTCGACATTTCATTAAATTAATTTATACAGTTTACCCGACCTTTCTTACTATTTATAAAACCGCAGACAAACAAACCCGACATTGTTCCTCGTTTTGAAAGGGAAGATAAATTAAACGGAATAGCGGACCTTTAGAATCACAGAACAGATTCCTCTCATACACAGGACTAGTTAAAATTCTTAATTAAAGTCAAAGTAACTAATTAGAAAACAGTAATTAATTATATATAAACTTCAGGAAATTGTCTCTTTGTAAAATCCTCATTGATATAAAGTTAACAGGTAGTTTTGCTATCGTTAAATGTAAAATTTATGTGTTAATACGTCCAATCGATTTTTAAAAGGTTTAGATATATCTCTAATTTGTTTTTATATTTTTGTAAATCATCTTAATTATTCTGTATGATATTAATGTAAAATAAAATTAATAGTTAACATCTGTCAATCATCTATTATTTTAATAAATTAGGATAAACATATCAAAAAATAAAATGGCTTGGTACCGGTGAAATATGTGTCACAAAGGGGTTTAAGTGCGCCGTTTGGCTTCCATTACCAGAAGCATCTTCAAGGGTGCATAAGTGCATAGTGATGTTAACTTGTAGCATTAGTGTATTTATCCGTGTTTCCTGGAACGTAGATTATTCCTGGATTTCCTGGGGGTTCCTTAAATCGGGTTAATCCTTTATCAGGATGATGCAATCCGGCAGGAGCTGGCTTCGTCGATTTTAAGTCGGGAAGTTTCCGCGGAGCCACCTCTTGCTTGCTTCCTTAAACTGCTTTTGTTGGTTTAACCTCGGAAACTACAATTTCCCTAACAAAGCTACTGTACAACTTATGTAGCTGTACTTTTAGATTAACCTACGCCATATCATGCGCACAGCACTACTGGGAGAGAAGAATTCATTAATCAGATTAACCTACGCCATACCATTCACACAGCAGTACTGGGAGAGAAGAATTTATTGACATTGGTGGTGTCTTATTTATCGTTTTTTCCTTAAGATAGCTATTCAGGGGACTCACACAGGCGTTTTGTGGCAATTAGCTTAAAATTTGACTTGAAAATTCAAACCTCTAGATTTTATATTTTTTCATTTTTATTATTAACCTAGAAGTGTTTCTTTGTCTAAGATATTTTAAATTCAACAACAACAAAGGAAAAATATTCAAAATATAATTGGACTCGAATATTAACTAAAACACTGAAACAATAAAAATTTCAAAGAAAAATAATTGTAACTTTTAAAATTGCAATGCTACAGTAAATCAAAGTGAAGAACTAGACTTTAAAATTAAAATTTCAAAGGGAATAGAGAACGCTTTTTAAAAAACATCTCTTGGTCATAAGAAACAAAAATGTTAACAAAAAATGGTAGACATCAAATAAACATAAAGTTTAATAAATTCATTGACCTTTCTTATTTTATTCAAAGTATTTTTCTTTTGTCAGACAAATTACGATTTTAAATATTGGCTTAAATATTAAACATACATTTCTTTTATTTATGAAAGATCTGTTTTCTTTTGTTTTAATGTTAAGAAAAGAAATTTTTTTAAGATGAAAGAATACTTTATATTTATTATATCTTTAACAGTTGAAAATGTAAATTTCAATTCAGAGATGTTTGCCATGATAACTATATTTTTAGGGTTTTGTAGATACTTCTTGAAACACTTATGCCGAGGGTGATTAGTCTGTTGCTCTTTGGTACATAGCGCCCGAAACGTTTAACCTAAAGAGCTGAAATTTGAATCACTGATGCAACTTTTTTATCCAAACATAGGCAAAATATACAGAAGTTAAAAATTAAATATACGCGTGGACAATTCGCAAAAATGTGGTTAACTCAAAAATGATATTATATGATTTTTTGAATTTAGCATAATTAGTTTTATGAGTTGAAATATACCCCAAAAAATCATTCCACGTCAAACCTCTTACAACGGCAGGTCCTAGCATTTTGAAGTAATTAATGCTGTTACCTTATGGTTAAGCGATGAAAATTTTCTGAAAAATGTAATATTCCTTGTCGTTTATTTCCGATAAAAAAAAACATTGTGAAACAGGGGCACCTGGTTGACAATATTCATTTTTTATATGCCTGAGGATAAAAAAATTAAAAATGAAATTTTCTTATCCACATACGGTTTCTGATTAAATACAATAAACAATTCTATGTCAAAAATAAACCTCTCAACATCCAACTACTACTCATTACCTACATGGTAATTTGACATTAAAAGAATGATTTTTAGTTAGGTTTTATATATATATATATATA
>KZ651058.1:855856-866034 GCA_001010745.2 Gerris buenoi | reverse complement strand
GTAACATTATTTTTCCAAGCCAAATTCTCAACCTTGACAATTCCTCTAGCAGACAGGGGGAGGTGGGGAGGTTATAAAAGCTCTACTTATCTTTAATAAGAATTTACTCTCGACAGCTAGAGCAAAAAAGAACAAAAACGGGACACTAATAAATATTCTGTCACGGGCAGGTAAAAATGTAAACAAAGTTTTAAATTAAAGGCGAAGAAGGTAGCTGACGGCTCGAGGTATAAAGCAATAAAAGAGTATAAAACTCCTCAGCATAGTCAAGTCGGCACTCATGTAAAGAGGTTTCACCGCTTTTTTTCAATAGAAATTAAAAATACTTTTTTTCCCAAAAAAAAGTAAAAGTTGTAGCAAACTTTATGAATGCAGGTTTTGGTAAAATAATAAAGGTGGTTGGATTTTTTTCTTCAATTTATTCTTGCCACTACTTCTTCCCCCCTCAATCTTTTTTAATAATTAATTTTAATTTAAAAAAACCAAAAAAAAACCAAAAAAAAACCAATTAATAAACAGAAACAAAATGTCTCGTTTTTTTTAGACAAGATCGATATATACATATAACAAATATATTATATATATGTATGTGTGTGAGTGCAGACAATATATATAACTATTCAATATTTAGCGTTTAGAAAAACATTTTACTGAGCTAAAAAGTATTATTACTCTTGAAGTATAGAATAATGAATAATAGAATCCTTTTATATAAATAATAAACCTTAGGTTTATTGACACCTTCTATATTTGTATAAATCGTGATTTTTCAATAGATGGATGAGATAGGTGTAGAAAAAAACAGCAATTAAATTTTTGTAGGAAACGTTTCGACCCTAAATAAGGTCATCCTCAGTCCATTTTAATAAATTTTGCAGTCTTCAAATATAAAAACTTGAAGACTGCAAAATTTATTAAAATGGACTGAGGATGGCCTTATTTAGGGTCGAAACGTTTCCTATAAAAATTTAATTGCTGTTTTTTTTCTACACCTATCGCATCCATCTATTGAAAAATCACGATTTATAGAATCCTTTTTAAAACTACTCCTTTTTTTAAACAATTAATCAGTTTTTAATAGAATGTCACTTGAATTATATCATAAAATAAAGTGAGGTTCTACTGAAAGTTTATATATTCTTTGAATATAATATGTATTTATATTCTCTAAAATATTTAGAATAAAAATAAAACAAATAAATCCGATACATCAAACAATACTTTGTCACGTAGAGACTTTTAATACTTATATTTGAATCTCATAATAACATATTTTTTTTATATCAAATTTTTTTTAAAAAAGATAATTAATAACTTTTATTAAACATTTTGATAAAAGTAATAAATAGTTGATAGTAAGTATAATTTAATCTTACCTTATTTTAAAACTTAATTGTAAATGCGTTAATTTTTAATTTAGCAACGTTTACATCTCCTTTTTTTAGATTTTGTTAAGTAGTAAGCATTAACTATATCATAGGAAGGTTTTTTTCAGAAAGGTTAGAGAAATGAAGACATGAAGAAGAAGACGAAGTAAAGGGTTGTAGGAGGTTGAGGTAGAGGGTCGATTGCCTTTGCTTAAGGCGATGAAACGTGTTAAAAGTTACCGTTAAAAAAAGGTAAAAGGTTTAACTTAAGTAAGAAACAAGATGTCTGAGGAATAGAGAATAAGGTTTTTGAGTGTAAGGAATAAGGTTGGCCTTGTGTTGCCGTTGTTCCAAGGGCAATCCCTTTTGCCTCCCGTGTAGGGATGGAAGGAAATCCCTTACCGAAACCCCTTATAGTGAGGCAACACTAGACCTCCTAACCCTTGTGCACCGGAAAACCTTAATGCTTCAAACATTCCCTAGACCTTTTATTGTTTTGAGGTTTCATTTCCTTTCTTTCCCCCCTTTTCTATTTATTTTTATCATGTTTTTTTTTTTTATTAAAAGACAGTGTATGTTCTTGCTTTTTAAAATGGAGGATTTCTACATTTTTAGCATCAAGAAAGAGTACTATTAAACCTATCCCAACATCAACTTTGGTTATCGCTAGACATCTACCCAATGTCTATGAACACAAGCAATGCAGTTAGCTTTTAAAGACATTTAGTATATTTGCCCTTTAACGATTCCTGAAGCATTTAAGTCTGTCGTACATATACGTCTCATGATAGCTAACACAGCAGGTAATCTTTATTTTTTATATAACACTGATGATGTTTTTATGAACATCTATGAAGGCAAAAATGTTTAATATTAAACTTTATTATAAGACCGCTGTAGAGAATCAGCATTAAAAAATATATAAATAATCAATTTAAGTTGAAATCAATTCTAGACTGCTAAAACGGCAATTTACTCTTGCCGGATTCTTATTTTTCTTAAAATATAAAGTTTCCTGTCTTATACCTTCGTACGAATAAAACAAAATGAGTTTACTAGAACTGAATTCATTTTCTAAATTATCGCCACATCATCCCTTTAATGTACTTTTTATGCAATCGCATTTTTCATTAGATAAGCTGGTAGTTTTAATAACTTTATTTTCATTTCACCGATCATGTTAATTAAGCTTTTAAGAAAACAGATACATTTTCTCATGTATATTTTACTACGTTTTTATAAGCTTGCTTTCTTGTTTGTTTGTTTGTCCAGTAGAAATCTTGCAATCGATTTTTAACTAACTTCCCGAGTAGCTAGACATTTGAAACTCTTAGAATAGCTCAAAATACGATGACAATGCATTTTTTAATATACTTTTATCCATATTTCAGCAAAATTTAATTCGTTTTCAGCATATTGTGCTGTATGGAAAGTTAGTTCGGAAAAAATCCGCAAGTTATTTTATTTTTTTTTTTTGGCATGTGTCCCATATTTACAATCTTTATTTTGACAGGTTTCAAATTTATGATTTATGACAGAAAATTTAAAAACGTATTATATAAAAAGTTCTTTTTATTTTAAAATTATTTATTTTAATATTACATTAGTTTTCATATTGTTTAATAATATACACTTAAAACTTAATTGTAAATNGATTAAAATATGATTTCACGAAAACGTTTCCGACAATTTTGACTATTTTTTTTTAATGTTTTTTTTTTAACTTGTATGGTTATTTTATAAACAAAATCAATAATCAAATAAAATAATAATAATGACAAAATAATACAAAACGAAAAATAAAAAGTAATAAAATAATAACTAGTTATATTTACAAAAAAAAAGAAAGACAACAGAATAAAACTAGAAATAAAAAAATAAATAAACAGCTCAAGTTTGTGCTTGTCAGTACACAACTCTGTATTGTTTAAGTAGGTGTTTTTTAAAATGCTAATAAGCCTACTTTGAAATATTTTATGGGTATAATATTCTCAAAACAATAAACAAACTTCTGATGATATATTTGCCACTAAACCGGACTATAAACATGTAAATACATTGAAAAGACCATACTGATAAAAAAACGTATTTTACCAATAAAAAAAAAAATAATTTTTTTTCTCGAAATTTCCAAAAAGTGGTATCTTTACTTTTGGTCTAAGAATGTTCAAGAATTTTTTAAATTTTTTTGTAGTTCACATTACCGAGATAGAGGGGGGGGGGGGGACACGTTTCACACCCACTTCAAACGTGCCTACGCTCGCCCTATCAAAGTTATAACCAAAGAATTATATATTTTTGTACTCAACTCGACGTACCCTTTAATATGATACCCCTCACGAAGTCGGAAAAAAAATTTAACCCTCAAGTTTTTTTACCCTAAATGTTTAGAATTTTTTTTTTTAGTCGCTATATTTTTAACATGTGTGGGTAGGTACAAGACATATACATGCCAAATTTCAAAGTCATCGGACGAAAGGTGTAGCCGTGAGAGCATGCGACGGACGGACGGAAAGACAGACACACGCGCGAAAATATAAGGGTCCTTGGCTTTTGCCTACGGACCCTAAAAATAATAAGTAACAATTTTTAACAATAACAAGTATTTTTTTTTTCTTGCCAATGCTTTATTATTTTATATTTCTTATATAAATTGTAAATAAGGGTGCAATTTTTCGAAAAATTAATTTTCGTTTTTAAAATTACATGGTTGAATACCCAAATGGTTGCTATAAATCGACCGTATAGAAAACTATAAAATACTAAAGAATTATTAGATTGGATTTAAATAAATAAGGTAAATACTACAAAAGAGGCAAATAAATTAATAAAATTATTATATTAATAAAAAAGAATAATAGTTAAAAGAAATTCTAAAAGGATTATCCATTATAATAGGGATGATAAAATAATTAAATAGAAGAACAAACGAAAGAAGGTTCTAAAATTATGAATTGTAATCGGATTTAAAACAAATTACCGATATGAGTTGAGTACATAGATCGATACCGTTCTGTTTAATCAAGTTACCGCAAGCTAAGAGAAACAACTAAATAACTCTGATTAATTCCATTTGTGTAATTGGTTAATTTATTATCACCCCAATTAGACGATCAAAGCCCCCCCCCCACAATATCATTATCCTTATGAATTTCCATCTACCTAAAAAACTTTTATCTGATTATGTCATTAAATCATCAAAACTTAAAAGTAATTTTTTTAAATTAAAATTTTAATCAGATTAAAGTGTAATTTATTTTATTTTTTTTATATATTTGTTTTGTCTCTCTACTGCTTAGGCTGATTTCTCATCAGGTATATTAATGTGATGTATTTATAATTTGGTAATTAATGGATCTATCTGCTTATCATAATTATTTTTTCCTAATTAAGGAAAAAAATATTTTTTCCTGTTACAGAATAAAAGAATAGATAAAGAATTAGTTTTGAAACTAGGTTGGTTATATAATTAATTTTGGTTTATAGAACCTTAAATCTGAATATAACATTAATGTAATCACAGTGGTACCTGATGCATTTATATTGCGTATAAAATGTAATAATGTTGTAGTATTCCAATAAATGAAAAAAGAAATATAAAGTTGTCTTGTAACAAAATATTTAATTAATATTGTGTTTGGTTGTAGTCGCCAACCTCCAATTTTTAATTTAAATTTTACCGCTGACAGTATCGATAACCTCATCTATCGATACCTGAGACGTGACACTCTCTGGCTATCGAGACGACGGGACGATGCCGGGACGCCGTTTTTGCGAGTCTTGGGCATTTTTCTGAGAAAAGAAGTTTCTCTGTTGAGGATTTTTTGGAGTTTTCCCTTAGTTTGGGGTTTTATGTGGTTTCGGCTTGAGATGGCTGCATTTTGTTGAGGAGCCGTCGACGACTGGAGTTACAGTTCTTTTCTTTCCTTCCTTTATACTTTCTTTTTCTTACATATCTATTCTATCTATTCTTCTATCTATATTTTTTTTTATACATATCAGATCTGGAGAAAAGAATTATGTGGATAAGTGTATATATTATTTTAATTTCAGCTAGGGGAGGCCTCCATATGTTATGTTAAGCTAGGGAGCTTTATTTTTATATATCATAATTACAAGTTATTTAATTTTATTTTGATATTTTGATATTACTTTTCTCCTTCTTCTTTCATCTCCTCCAAAGACTGGGTTTGGTCATTTTAAACCCCAGCCACCATATTTTTTTATATTATTTGCAGGTAAGTAATTCCTCTAAAGGGAAAAAAGACCTGGCGCTATCTTATTATTTGAATACCCTCACCCAACCCGTTGAGTGTCGGAAAACCTTCACAGTCTGCCAATTAGTGCGGCACATAGTTTCTTTGTGACCTATAATGTACTTTAATGATGTTAGGTTTTTAAAGCCCAATTTTTTAATAATTTATTTCATAAAAAGCATATATTTAGCACTATTTAATGAGCAAATATGAATGAAATTATTGTAGGATCGTCTGCGGGGCTACATTTGACAATCCATCCAAATTACTTTAAATTATTAATTTAATTCAAATTATAATTACTATTTACAAAGGGAGACAGACAGAGAAAAATAGACTTCAGCGCCGGGACTCGAACCACGGACCTCACCCTCATTTCCAGTGTGCGGGAGCTCTAACCAATTAAGCTACACTGAAGAATAATTTCCTCTGACGATATCGATATCTGATCCCGAATTAAGCTTTCAAATATTTTCTACAAGTCTTAGAAGTCAAGAAACGACAATAGAACTAGACCGATAAATACGCTTGTAATTATAAAGTACTCAATTAGTACCTGTACTTAGTACAATCAATTAGAAATTCCGGAGCTCTGCGCGGATAGAGCTCCCGCTCACTGGATATGAAGGGGAGGTCCGTGGTTCGAGTCCCTGCGCTGAAGACTTTGTAAATAGTAATTATAATTTGATTTAAAGTAAAATTTAAACGTTCCGTAGTATGAATTGTAAAATTGTAAAATTTATAAAACAATTTATAATTTATTATAAAACAATTGTAAAATGTAGTATGAATTCTACCAAAAACTTATAAAAATTTAAAATATTAGATAAGTATTGTTAAAAATATAGATGATATTTTATGGAAGAAGGTTAATAAAAAAATGTCAATTGATAGGCACACGTGGAAGAGAAAAATTATGACCTGCCCACCCAATTTGTTTATAAAATTGGGACGAGTTATTTTTACTATGTGTTGGTAAGAAAAAATTCTTGAAAGACACAAAACCAAAAATATTCCGTAATGTCTGAAAAGGAGGGAAGTCCAGGAATTTTTTAAATAGACATTAAAATACTTCGCTCTTCAGAACGATCACAATCCTTTTGTTACTTACCTTCGGTTAGCAAACCAAAACGCAACTGGCCGAGACGTATGGATGCATGTGACCAAAGCCTATACCTGTCTGTATAGCGCTCCGGAAGTAAGATAGAGTAAAATGTAGTGCTTGGGTGTCTAAAAAAATAAAGAACGACACATTCCCATTTGTTATTGCTAGTAATATGGGTTTTAGCTTTTAATGCTAGAAGAGACTGACAAAGACCCAGAGGAAGGTAGAGCTGGATTGGGTAGTCTATTGTCTATTAATTATTTTTATACCTAGGAGAAAGAAAAGAAATCCTCTTTCCTTTTTGATGGATCATATTTTACAATAGTCCATTCTTTTTATACCTTGAAGAACGAAATAAATTGCTCCAAAATCAAAACGTCGTTGAATCCAAATTTTTTGTTTTTACTTCCGAGCTTACCGAAGGTAACGGAAGCAAACTGTTTTGTTTGCGGAACACAGAAATCTATTTCAGACAGCAGGGAACATTTTTGTTCTATGTCCGTCTGTCAGTCTAGTGAAAGCGTAAGGTTTGTTCCAACCACACTTCAAACTGGTTTGGAACTGTCTGACGCATGCGCATCGGACCACACCTATAATATCAATGGAGTATATGATAGGATACGGGGAAGCTTTGTGTCACAACAATTGGCAGTCCATTTTGACAGGTCGTCGCTTTCCTATTTAATTGATTTAATTCATAGAGTATGGAACATTTTACAAATAATTTTGCTCCACAAAATTATCCAAAACCTACTACATCGATCAATATTCTCTACATATATATTAATAATAAAATAAATATATAATAAAAGATATTTTTTATTAAGAAGAGGGGGTGGAGGGGGTAGAGGGAGAAAAAATCGATATTAAACAGGAAGGTTATTGGATTGAATCTAAGAGAAGGGGTTTAACAAAGCAAGACAATCCGGCGCACGGACTTTAGCCTTCGTCTTTCTATTTCATAGGGTCGTGGAGCGGCATTGTAACGTTGAGAAATGGGGAATTTATTGCCCTGGAGGGCGGTGGACCCTAAAAAGATCTTAACGTCTACTTCCACAAACCAATAAGAACCGCCCCAGGGGCGGCTCGGTGGTGGAACAAAACAGTCATGTATTTCTATGGGTAGGGAGGCAATAATACAGCGGGGTTTGTAGCCTCCAAGATTTTAGCAAAAAGCAAGCAGGGATTTTAACCCCCCCTAAACTTAGTAGGAAGAAAAGAACCCACCCTTCTTTTACTTTTTTCCCTTATTTTCTAAATCCTTCTAAAAAAGTAAGATATTATAGTGTTGAATTTCCCTTTTCTTCTTCTTGGCCTTTATTTTCAAAAAAATAAGAGAGAAAGGTTTACATCTTTCAATGTAAAAATTAGGGGCACCAATCTCAAACAGCTCCCTATTTATTCTTTCTCCCTTAGGGCCTCTTTTGCCCTTTTCAAATTGACTTTCAAAAAAATATTACGTTTAAGAAAAAGAAAAACTTTAGAAAAAAATAAAATTATTATATAAAATATAAAAAACAGGCAGGTAACTAAGTTAAATTTAACTTAAAGGAACCATAAAACTTATAAATAAAATGTAAGTAGTGGAGCCACAAAGTTATAAACTGCTAAATATCTCTTATTTAACCTATATTACATTTAAACAGCTAGAAAAGCATTGAATTTGTTGCCTAAACCTAAAGAAAAACTTACTCACAGACATTCTAAAATCATCTTTAAGATCAAATTCAAATAATATTTAGAGAGATTTACATATCTTTGCATTAAAATTTCTATTTAATTGCATTTATAATATATTTGTTTCAGTACACTAGTAAATTTATTAGGAAATTTAAAAAAATATTCCTAAAGAAACAACAAATAAATTATTATTATCTAAAAGGAAACTTATTATGTCATTTTCATATAGAAATAATAAATAATAATCAGAGGCGAAAAGCCTATGAAAAACCCTACTGTCAACCATTCAGCTGATTACTGCGTTTGTGGTGATAAAACTATCTAATCAGCCGAGTAACATGCAATATTGTGATTAATTTATAATTTAATAGTTATATATAATAGACTATTTATTTATTTATTTATTTTATAATTATATTTATAATAATTGTCTGAAATGAGTTTATGATTATGTAATAAAAGACGGATTTAGTAGAGCGACTCTGGATGTTATTTTCTACCTTTGGAATCCACCTCACTCTTCGTTAGATTTATAATAGGTAGGATTTGGAACGGAGATTTCAGTGCATTCTCGTGGCAGACCCACGAACTAGAGAGGAACCATCTGATAATGTGGAACTCACTAAGACCTAAACTACATTTAGATGATTCTTTCCTTTCTCAAATACGTAGTTTAGAGAAAGTATTGTGATCGAGTTAAAATCCAATTTTGAGATATTAATCGATTTACACGTTTTAGAGTCTACTGAATCAAAAAAGGGGTATTTAAAAAATGTCTGTCTGTACTCTGTCCAAACGCGTTGAGTCTAAATTACTGGGCCGATTTCGATGGAATTCGGCACGCATGCTCAGAAAAATCATACTCCGTGGAAAAGTCCATTTATGAATTAAGCTCTTTATTTGGGGGATGCTACCCCTCAAAATATCCTTAAAAGGTTATTTATTTTACGTTTTTAACGTAACGAATTTAATAAAAATTCATACACATTGTCTAAAGTACATTTGTAACAGGCATGTAATAGTACATTGCGCGTCGAATGCAGAAAGAAGCATTTTGCATGCGAGTGTAGAGTTTGCACCCGAGCGACAGCGAGGGTAGTAAAACCACAGGAGCAGTGAAAAATGCCGTTTTCGCACGAGTTGCGTACCGTACGTTATCTGCGATTGTTAGATTTTAATCATAAATAAAGAAAAAAATAATAAACTTCCTGTATGTAAGTTCGTATTTCTCTTTTGATAAAGATGACATTAATTGTAGTTGAATTTTGTGCATTATTCAACTCATATTCTTAAGGCGCGTTTACACTGCAGTTTGCAACTAAAAAGTTTGCAACTTTTGATAAATGTTTGAAATTTTTTAAAATACGATGTGTAAAATTGTTGCAAACATTTCGAGTTTGAAACAAAATTATCGAGAAACCGCGTTTACACTGAAGTTTGAAACTAAAAAGTTTGCAACTTTTGATAAATGTTTGAAATTTTTTAAGATACGATTTGAAAAATTGTTGCAAACATTTCGAGTTTGAAACAAAATTATTGAGTTGCAAACCGAATTTCGTGTTTCCACTTGATGTCGGTAAATACTGAAACATCCTTTGATCTTTTTGTTTGAAACACAAATGTGCACCAAAAAAGTTGCAAACTTTTTAGTTGCAAACATTCTCCCACCCTGCGTCTTTATTATTGATTTTTTTAGTGCGGGAAAATCGAAAAAATGTGGACGGAAGCCAATGAGAGCGCTAGATTTTGAATTTGAAAAGGTCGGGCCAC
>KZ651058.1:824623-840976 GCA_001010745.2 Gerris buenoi | reverse complement strand
CCCCCTCCCCCCTCAAAAAATAAATAAATAAAAATGTTTTGAAGACATTGGTTAAATGAAACCTGATTTAGCTGAAAATCAAATGAAAACAATCATCTTTTGACTTCATGAGAATTTGAACCCTGCCCCCCTTCCCAACCCCGCTGGAGACTCGAGGGACTTCAGCCTAATTCCTTCTAATTGTATCTATTCTACCTTACTGAATGATTATTAAACCTATTGAGTGCAAAAGAAGGAAATATAAAGGTGCAGTACTTAAGAGAGCAAACATTAGACTTAAAATTAAACTCTGACAAGTTTGAGTTAAGACTTTGGAAGACATGCTTAAACCTCTTAACAACAATGATTCTTATCACAATTAATTCTTAATCTATGTGATTTAATTTCGCCATCCTAGTGCTTAAGTTCTTAGACATCTATTCAAAAACATAGGTTAGCTTTAGATTATCAGTTGTCCCTAATTCTAATATCAACCCCTTCAATGTTTATTGATTCCTAGAAAGATAATTACGAGGGTTGTCCGTAAAATAAGTTCTCTGTTTGCCACGGGCGCGCGGATGTTACGTGGATGCGCGCTGTTACGTGCGATCTGGCAACACTGTATTGTAGCTTGATCTCTCCCCTTAACATCCCCACCTGGGCGAACTCGCTGCGGCGCTCAGGGCCAGTTTAACAGCCGTAAAGGATGGAGCTCCCGATCGCATCACCCGCCAGGTGTGAAGAACGCTCCGTGATTCGTATTTTTGTGAGCCAAAGACCATTCGGCGACGGAAACTCATTCCCAACTGACAGAAGGTGAAGGGTGAAAAATCCGGGCTGTAGGGTGGGTGTGGGTGTAGGATGATCTCCTATCCGAATTTCTCGATGAGTGTAGTGGTGTCGAGGGCTGTATGCGGAAATGTTGTCCTGATGAAAGTGGGTGCGAATCCTGAATCCTGGGCAAATGAATGTTTTGTTAGGATTTTGTATACGGTTGCCTTGCTGACATCTGGGATCATATTGCTGCGTTACCGAACCGTCAGTCTTCGATCTGGCACCATTGCCGCTTCCACTTTTGCAATCGTTTCGTCACTAACACATGGCCGTCCAGACCGCTGTTCGTCATGGACGTCTGTGCGCCCTTCTTTGAATTCATTGCACCACTTGCGCACTATTTGAACACTCATACACGTTTCACCATACACTTCTGACAGTTGGGAATGAATTTCTGTCACCGAATGGCCTTTGGCACACAAAAAACGAATCACGGAGCGTTCTTCACACCTGGCGGGGGATGCGATCGGGAGCTCCATCCTTTACGGCTGTTAAACTGGCCCTGAGCGCCGCAGCAAGTTCGCCCGGGTGGGGATGTTAAGGGAAGAGATCAAGCTACGGTTGTCGGATCGCACGTAACGGTGATCCGCGCGCGCGTGGCAAACAGGGAAACTTATTTTACGGACAACCCTCGTACTTGTTTATTCATAAATTCATTTTATTATATTAATAACATATTTAATAGGTACGTTGGAAATAATTAAATAGAATTAATATTGTTTAAATTATTATTACTGTTAATAAACAGACTGATATTTAAAATTAACAATTTTTTTTTTTTTTTTTTTCAGTAAACCTTTGATTATGAACCTTCTTATAACCCTCATGTGTTTATTTAAGTCATTTTAATCCCGCACATTAAAATTATTTGTCTACTCACGGCAGCAAAATTAAGCATTACTTGAATGATTTTAGGCTGGAAAGTAATACTTCGCTGATTTGTCATTAAAATATTGAAAACAGGCTGGAAAGTAGTTAAAACAGTCAGGGAAATACCAGTGCTCGTCATAACACCTGTTTTTCTTTGTGTTAAGTTTAATTTTCATTTATTTTTATAATTTTAATTTTATTTACAAAGCAGTGTTATGTTTATTAACGTATTAATAATATTATTTTTTAATAGTTTTCGAAATGATAAACTGAAAAAAGATTTGAATTGTAGGTCTTTGAATAATTAATCTCTAGTAAGAAGTGGCAACACTGGAGCAAGACTTGTTTTGATTTGAGTTTGTTGATGACTCATCTTAAACTAACTCTTTGCTTAAGCTTCCGTTATTATCTAAATAGCATGAGTAGATAAAACATTTTCTGCAACAAGGCAGCAAAGGAAACATTTCTGCCTCGTGTATATTCTTCAAATCCCGCACATTCTATTTTTTTAAATTTAAATCCCCATACACTTCAGTTCTTTCTCTTCAATCCCTTTATACATTAATCCTTTCTCTTTAATTTTTTTTTAATCCCCGAAAAAATGTTATTTAGTTTACTTAAATTCCGTACAGTTTAATTTATGTTTCTTTAATTTCCATAGAGTGTGCGGAGATTAATGAGATAAGATGAGATCTCACCTTAAATAACTCCTAGTAATTTTAATGATGGAAACAAAATGTTATTTATCATAATTTTTTAACAAGAATTTCATCAGAAAACCTTGAAGTGTAAATTCTAAGTAGACGAATTGTGTTTTTAACGAATGAGGATTAAATCCTTTATATTTAAACAGTAAATAAAGAAGGATGGAGAGATTAAAAGGTTCAATGCAGAATTTTATATGTTCACGTTGAGGGCTCAATACAAGGCAATAAGAGTTTTTTTTATCAAATGTACGAACGATTTGTTTAGTACCGAATGTTTGAATGGGTTTATTGCCAGAAGTGATGAAGGTGGTTGTTTTATTACATTAGTTTAATTTTTGTTCGAAGAACTTTTATGACATTTTGTTTCGAATGACAAGAGTCGTTCTATGATAAATATTCATATTTCTGTAACATCACTCGAATAAAAAAAAAAAAAAATCTAAATAGCAGTCGTATAAATAATGGAACGTTGAAGCCTTGGTTTGTCGGCGTTGATAAAGCCGTTACGTCGATGTGATTCCCCAGAGTTTCCAAGGACTAGCCATGTTTTATGGTTTGTAATGTCTGGCCCGGGTTGATTTGTCGCCGACAGAGACGAGCCGGTTGAACAGGGGCAAGAGACTCCGTCGCGCGCGAGGTGATAAAAAGGCTTATCGGCAACCGCACAGTGAATTAACCCTGGGAGTCAATAGCAGGCCCGCCGGTTCGAAATGATATCTGACGAGAAGCCCTCCCACCCCCGGTTATATGGTTCGCTGGGGCGCGATCAAATTTCCCCACCGCAGTTTAGGAGAGGAAAGATTTGACGGGAGAAAGGACGCGTTCGGCCGTCAAGTCGAACGGAGGGGAGGCCGTTATCTGTCGGCCTCCACAGACTCTTCCCACCCTCGCTATCTCCGGCCGCTCGGTCTACGCTTATTGCCCGCTACTTCGCAGCCGACGGCTCGTCAATGAGCCGCTTTATTTCCTTCACGAACCACTGACATTTTACAATTAGCTTCTCTCTTCAAGTTCAAAAGTCGGAAGAGCCTGTTAGTGCTGCTTATTCTTTATTTTAATTCCATTATGATCGGTTCAAAGGATTGACTTTAACAATGATGAAATCCATCGAGCTGTAAAAGCTTTAGATAACGGTCAATTAGAAATAAGATTAGTTAATAATAATAACGAGTCATAATAAAAATAATAACAGTTATTTGATTTACGTAATTTCTTTGGTAATTCAATGATCAAACCTTTTAAATAATAAGTTTAACAGCTCAAATTAGATTTATAATTTAGCTAAACGCAGAGCAATCGTGACGGTATCTCTTAAATAAAATAGTCCTGAAATTACTTGGGAAAGTAAAGCACAGCAATAATACACAGTCCACTTTCTTATAGTATTTGCATTAATAATAAATATCTACGGAATTTTATAAATTCTCGTAGTCGTTTTTGGTAGTTGCATAATATTTAATTTTTAACGAATCGGTCGGTTATTTATGAATTGCTGGCATTCATAAATCAAGTAAAAATTGAGTAGGGCGTGAATTTAACTATTTGACTCAATGTTGGATTAAAATTTCTCTATTTTGTGCCAAGAAAATAGTTATAAACTTTGGAATATGCATATTTTAAATAGAAGTTGAGAAATTTTATTTAATGTGCCATATACATTAAATAATAATTCATTTTCAAATGTATAACTTTATATGTGTCTAGGGAAAAAGAAATGTCGGGAGACCTCCCCCGTGAAGTTTTTAAACAATTATAAAGGTTCAACTCAATCTACACGACATCTCTTTCAAACTTCATACATCGTGCAAAAGAGGGCGCAAAAACTTATCATGCCTTGAGACCCATCAAGTTCCAAACTGAAGAAAAACCATTATAGAGGAGCCCCCGGGGTCGGGGGGGGGGGAGTCTTGAATACAAAAATACGCCCGAGTTGCCAAACTCCAGAAAACCTTCCCCACCTCGTAAAAGTTGGGAAATTCCAGAAGAAATAGAAAGGGGGAAAAACAGAAGGCAAAAGTGGAAACTAAATCGATAAGCAACTGTGAAGACTAGAGTCGTCAGCCAACAATAGAATATTGTATATTTTTACTATATTATTTACTTTCTTTTTTTTTGCTTTTCCAAAAAAGCTATTAGTCGTCCAGAACAAAACTTGATAAAGAGTCAGTTTGTAACTAAATGTTCGATGACCACTTAATTTGGTCAACGACAGTTTATAATAACTCATACTGTGTTTAACAACTGTTTAATTTAAATCTTGCATAGGCGCATATAACCATGTTGTTCGGCGCCTAAAATAAAACAATCTAAAAAAAAAAAAAAATCTAACTCATACTGTAGTGAGGCACAGTTTAAAATGATCAAAACCAAATTTAGATATCTGCGGAGAAAGTCATCATTAAATTGTAAGAAAGCTAAGTGTACCCTGTAGAATGATTATTATCATAAGTTTGGATCCTTGAAGGGTAGGAAGAAGAAGAAAAAACTAGTGCTGTTTCATGTTAGATGGCAACGTTTCGGCTAATCTGACCATTCTCGAGCCTATATCCTATATATTGAAATCTTTTGTCTCAAATTAAATTTCTAGATACAAATGTTATATCACAAAATTTAATTTGAGACACAAGATTTTAATATATAGGATATAGGCTCGAGAATGGCCAGAGTAGCCGAAACGTTGCCATCTAAAATGAAACAGCACTAGTTTTTTCTTCTTCTTCCTACTCTTCAAGGATCCAAACTTATGATAATAGTCATAATTAAAGTTAAGTAAGAACATTTCACACATCTCATCGCATTTGCACATAGCATTTTGCACATTTCAGAAAGCATCTAAAATTTGTAGCATCGACATGTTGACTCGTAACAACAAGTTGTAATAATTAGAAACACCTGATTGGAATGGACTGTTCCAATCACTTCAGTTTAAATCAATGATGATAGCAAATGACTGTCATCGTCAACTTCCTTGAGAATGATTCCTGAAATGGGTTCGACTGTTTCGGCCTGCGTGGATCGTTAGATCCAATGTGTGGACTGCAGGTAAAATAACATAAAAAAAAGAATAAAAAATGAAGTCAAAAAAATAACAATTTATTAATATAAAATACGTTTTATAAACGTTATATGTAGATACACATTAAAGGAAAAGTGGTAGTAAAGTAGAGTTTAAGATTATCAATAATACATAAATGAAACATAAAATGAAATACCGGATCATTTGACATTAAATTTAATGAAAGGATATGCGTTGTTTAAATACAAATAAGTGAAGTTAAAATGATTAGAAGATTGAATTATAGAAGTTAAAATTATATAAAAGAAATGATTTTGCTAAATGAAGTCTAGTAAAAATGAATATAAAATAAAAGTAAACTTATGGTTTGATGTGAAGGTAGAAAGTGAGTAGGTTGAAGTATGATGAACTAGTGGCAGCGCGCGTCAGCGTCTGAAGGTTGAAGATAAAGTCTGGTCAGTGAGGATGAAGTTCTAGACATCAGAATGCGGCATTATATGAAGAAACGGCCGCTGTCCCACGTCGTCCCGGGGACAAATAATGAATATCACTTAACTAAGTGGAGCTCCGTTCGAGATGTTGTCTCTGAACCAACTCGAAGGCAACTGCTGTTTTAGCAGTAAGTCTAGAAGGGGTTTAGCACCTGAAGGGGGTTAGCACCGATAATTAGATGATCTAATTAAGTAAGCCAATCGAAGAATCCAGCAGGAAGTGGTGTCTGGCCAAGATGTAAGGACTGCAATCACCTCACTCTTTCTCACATCAACCAAACCTTGTTACTAATTAAAATGATCTCAATCTCTAAACATAATTGAATTTAACTTTTAAACGAAAGGAAAGAAAATAAAAATAATACAATTATAAAGATTCCTGTTAAAAGGAGGATAAAAAGTAATTTAAACTAATTATAAAAATCTAAGAAATTTCCGAAGGAACATACCGCCCACCAATTTAGCATAAATTATTAATCATCTGAAATCTGAGTCTTAGTCAGTGGAGGTTGGTCCTTAAACAAATCTTCTGAGGGCAAAGGTGCAAGTTTGATAACTGGTCGTCTAAACACCGAGGTCGGTGTTTTGACGGTGACGACTCTGATAATGCCATCTAAACCTGGGTGTGTCTCTATTACTCTTCCCACAATCCAATCTGTATTTGGTTCCATTACGAGAACTAATTCACCTAGACGAACATTTCTCTCATTTTTCGTCCATTTTACTCTTTTCTGCAGAGTACCTAAATATTCCTGCTTTCATCGATTCCAAAAAAGTTGATGCTTGTTTTTTACATCCTGCCATCGGTTTAAACGGTTATCCTTTTCAGAAACGAGAGATGTTTCAGGAACTGATAATAATGGACCACCAGTAAGTAGATGTCCAGGCGACAAGTAACTAAAACCATTGGGATCATTGCTAACCGCACAAAGGGGTCTTGAATTCAAGACGCTTTCAATTTTTGCAAAGAGTGTGGTTAGTTCCTCAAAAGTCATAGGTTTGTGTCCATAGACCTTAAATAATAAGCGTTTAGACTCTCTTACAGCTGCTTCCCAAATTCCTCCAAAATGAGGGGATGCTGGGGGCTGAAAACTCCACTGTATCTCCCATCTCAAAGCATAATTACTTATATGTTCTCTGGTTGCTTTCTCTTGCGCCCATTTGGCAAATATCTTTAACTCTTTCGCTGCTCCTATAAAATTTGAGCCGCAATCAGAGTATACGTGTTGTGGAAGCCCTCGCCTTGCTACAAATCGATCGAACGTCGCAAGGAATGCTTCAGTTGTCATGCGGGACACGGCTTCAAGGTGCACAGCTTTGGTGCTTAAACATATAAAAACAGCCAAATATCCCTTAGAGGTGGCAGCTTTGCGTCTTAGGGAATCTAGAACAGTAAAAGGTCCGGCGTAATCTATCCCTACATGAGAAAACGCGCGGCCTTCATTAAATCGAGACTTAGGAAGATTTCCCATTAATGGCTTAAATGATTCTGCACGCATCCGGTGACATCGAATACAAAGGCGTGAGATCTTTCGTACAAGATTTCTTAACCCTAGGATCCAAAATCGAGTTTGAATTAATGCTTGAAGAAGGTTATTGCCAGGATGAAGATACATTTTATGAAAATGATTTACAATTAATGTGGAGAGGTGACACTTAGAAGGAAATAATACTGGATGTTTTTGTTCGTCAGGTAAATTAGAATTTACCTTCTTCCACCCACCTTCACGATTGATGAGTCATCAAGGAAGGGGGTCAAGTGACGAAATTGTTTGGATAAAATATTTATGTCAGGTGTCTTGGAGTCAAAGAAATAATGTTTTTGAATCAGGCTTATAAGTTTAGTTAGTGCAAGATTGAATTCTAATATGCTAATGAATCCTTGATATCTTCGATGTCCTTTACATAAATTCACAAATCGCAAAACATAACAGAAACTTCGAATTAATTTTAAATATAAGGAAAATCTTGAAGTCCATTGAATGAAATAATCAAGTTAATCGTTACTTTGAGTTTTAGACGTAACTAAAACAATATGACTCTTCGTAGTTTTAAGCTCAGGAATAGAATCTATCTCGAAAATATTGTCTTCAGATTCAAGAAAAACGTGATGAGGTTCGCGTAACCAAGTAGGGCCCGCCCACCATAAGGAGAAGTCAACCAACTGAGAAGGAAACATACCTCTTGATCCACAATCGGCAGGATTTTCTACTGATTTTACATGTTTCCAAGCCTCAGTAGGGGTAAGCTGATTTATTTCCGCCACTCGATGAGCCACAAATGTGTTTAATTTGTAAGTGGGAGTTTTTATCCAAGCAAGTACTACTGATGAGTCTGTGAAGAAGTAAGTTGGTAAAGTTATAAACTTCTTAAATTTCTTTGGAATTGAGGCTACAGTTTTAGCCAGAAGCAAAGCTCCGCATAATTCCAACCTTGGGATTGATATTACCTTTATCGGAGCAAGTTTTGTCTTCGCCTTAATTAGGAAGGACTTAATTGTGCCATCAANCAATATAAACCAATATTTAATGATCCGGCCCAAAGGACCAATGTTTCGGCCTGCGTGGATCGTTAGATCCAATGTGTGGACTGCAGGTAAAATAACATAAAAAAAAGAATAAAAAATGAAGTCAAAAAAATAACAATTTATTAATATAAAATACGTTTTATAAACGTTATATGTAGTTACACATTAAAGGAAAAGTGGTAGTAAAGTAGAGTTTAAGATTATGAATAATACATAAATGAAACATAAAATGAAATACCGGATCATTTGACATTAAATTTAATGAAAGGATATGCGTTGTTTAAATACAAATAAGTGAAGTTAAAATGATTAGAAGATTGAATTATAGAAGTTAAAATTATATAAAAGAAATGATTTTGCTAAATGAAGTCTAGTAAAAATGAATATAAAATAAAAGTAAACTTATGGTTTGATGTGAAGGTAGAAAGTGAGTAGGTTGAAGTATGATGAACTAGTGGCAGCGCGCGTCAGCGTCTGAAGGTTGAAGATAAAGTCTGGTCAGTGAGGATGAAGTTCTAGACATCAGAATGCGGCATTATATGAAGAAACGGCCGCTGTCCCACGTCGTCCCGGGGACAAATAATGAATATTACTTAACTAAGTGGAGCTCCGTTCGAGATGTTGTCTCTGAACCAACTCGAAGGCAACTGCTGTTTTAGCAGTAAGTCTAGAAGGGGTTTAGCACCTGAAGGGGGTTAGCACCGATAATTAGATGATCTAATTAAGTAAGCCAATCGAAGAATCCAGCAGGAAGTGGTGTCTGGCCAAGATGTAAGGACTGCAATCACCTCACTCTTTCTCACATCAACCAAACCTTGTTACTAATTAAAATGATCTCAATCTCTAAACATAATTGAATTTAACTTTTAAACGAAAGGAAAGAAAATAAAAATAATACAATTATAAAGATTCCTGTTAAAAGGAGGATAAAAAGTAATTTAAACTAATTATAAAAATCTAAGAAAATTCCGAAGGAACATCGACATAATATATTTATTCATGTAAAATATCAACAAACTTAATTATTTAATTATTCAATTGATTGTTCCTTATAGTATAAATTGTTGATTAGATGATTGCAAGAGCCTTTGATGAATCAATAATCCAATAAGTGGAGTAGTTAAGGTCGAATATATTTATGGAAGTTTTAAATTGAAGTAGATAGTAGATATGTTGTTATTGGTAGTTTCGTTTATTTCGATGTCTGAGATGTTGTTTTATAATAGTGGGATTGTCTGTACCTGATTTCAGGTTAATTGACGAGAATCTGTAAGGTTCAAACTTTTATATAAAACACAAATATGAAAGTTTAATTAGCTAGTGAGTCACCTTGAGAATAATCCAAGGAGGTACCAAATATCGCAAATGTAAGGAGTGTGAATTTTCCTAAAAGGCCACACTAATCAAGAATTAACCATTTATTTATTAATGATAATAGAAATTACATATTATAACAATTAGGTTTTAATAGCAAAAGAATAATGGTTCAGAATATTAAATTAAAAGTAAATATGACATATTATTATAGTTCATTATGAATTTAAAATTAAATGAAATGCTGATAAATTAAATAATAAGTTAATATATGAAAATAAAGGATTTTTTTCAACATCACAACTAATATAACTCTAATTTAAGGCCCTCACGCTGACACGTCGACGCAGGACAGGACAGCACAGTTATCTTTAACCGCAGAAATATACAAGATCGCTTGAATTGAAACCCTAGATGCATGTAATAGTATAATGTAGAATTAGTAACCTAATACATGCGTGCAATTTGTATATCTATCCCCCCTTTATGAATTATTCGTATCTCCAAAAATTAAGTATTAATCATTGGCTACTCGCTGTGATAATTTTGCATTGAAATCACATCATATACCTCAGGCTTAGTTTTAATTATTTTTAAATTATTTCATGATCTTTTTTCACGCTTTTGTTCTGAATCTTAACATGGCAGAACAATTCTATTTATACAGTATTGTGTGAAGTTAAATCTTATCTAGACACCCTCTTATGGAGGTAGATGTAAAAAATTAACCAAACCATTTATAATTGTAAGTAATTTTTATGTTATATATTATTAAATAATATTATATTTAAAAAAAAAAATAAAAACACGCTTTTATAAAGAATGTACTAAAAATGAGAAAATAATTATAAACAGCCACAGTACTACGAGCAATCACACAATATAGGTATATCTAAAAATAGAAGCGTGGGGCGCTATCAACTTTTTTTTCATAATTATGAATCCAAGAATTCATACTCCATATTTTTGAGAAGTAAGACATAAGATTTACCAAAAGCCAAGATTTTTTATTTTTAGGCACCTTGGAACTAATTGAAATAAATTACGATGAAACTGTATAGTAGAGGAATGCGTTCGTTGGGGTTTTATAAACAAAGCGCCCCACGCTTTTATTTTTAGTGATATACCCATATAGTGTGATTGCTCGTAGTACTCTGGCTGTTTGAAAATAATTATTTTCTCATTTTTAGTACATTCTTTATAAAAGCGTGTTTTTATTTTTTTTAAATATAATATTATTTTATACTTTTTAGTCTTCTTCTTTGTCATCAGTTTTAACCTTACTTAGGTAAAATTAATATAACTAAATTAAATCAATCAACATTTTTAATTTAATAAAGTATACACGTATTCATAATTTGTGTAAGCCAATTGGCTGGCCTAAACACTTCACGAGCTGTTTGCCATGATTTATCATTATTATGTAATGGAAGGTTTCAGCTGCATAGGTTATAATTATGGTTTTGTAAATGTAAACATTAAATATTTTATTCAAATAAAACCTCCCTTAGCTGTCACTGGTCGTGTTTGTTTACAATTGATTTTGAATTTGACCGCCAACATTTCTCATAAATCTGGCGATTTATCGACTAATACTAATAATTTAGTAAAACTAATTACTGATTATTGTATTGTCATCGGAAACACATAATTTGTGCAAGTTTCAGCTTTCTAGGTGGTCGGGAAGTCCGTCAAATTAACGTTACAAGATTCGCCGCGGACATACAAGTCAAGTTAATTAAAAGCATTTTTATGTAAGTTTAAAACATAATTATATTTTATTTACAAATTAAATATTAAATGTGGATAACATTTAATGTGTAACTCGATAGTTTCAAGTGTCTTTGCTGCACTCAAGAAACCATTCCACCCTAGCTTGTGGGTCGTGAGTAAACATTTATCTCAAGTGCAGCAAAGTGCCACTTTGCACCCTAGTTGCACAAATAACTCATTTCTCTTCAGTTTTTACTTAAACACACTGTACCTATATAGATTTGTTTTGTTTAATTGCAATTAACATAATTAGAATGGAGTTAATAGGCTATATAACGCTGTTTGTTCAAACTATTGGTTTTATACTTGTAGCTGATTGATTTATTATTTTTACTTTGTCTCATCCAACCATTGAATATACTTTTTAATTACTTCTTAATCGATTTATTTGTACTAGAACAAGCGTTTTTATTTACTGTACTATAAAGTTAGAATTTCAGGATTAGTAGTTACTAGTTTATACTAGAACTTAAATGCTGTTGCTCTAATTGGAATTTTAAATTCTTATTATGCTAGATACCAACCAAGTTATAAATTAAGCTCTAATCATTGTTTCATTGGAACATTTTCACTAGTTTTTAATATATAAAGACGCATTTATTTATATTTAACTAGCCGTTATGCCCGTGGCAACGAGCAGAATAAATATGATTAAAAAAAGTTATAATTAAAAAACATATTTAAATAGATATTTACTGTTTAAATAATAAGTTTTATGCATGGAGTTTCATTACAATGGAATGGCGTAGTGGTAGCGTTTCCGGCTGACGCACAGGAGGTCACTGGTTCAATCCCAGCTTATGGCTAATCAATTTTCAACGTTAAAAATCATTTAGAGGTGAGTCGTCGCCGTCGTCGGGACACTACTCGATTATATAAAAGATGCTACATAATGAATTTATATTTTGTATATTATAATAATAGATTATATTAATTAATATTAATTAAATAAATCCAGGTTGGTTTGTAATATATTCATATTCATGTCCCTTTAAAAAATGAATTTTATATAAACTATAATATAACGTGATAAACCAATGCGATGAAAGCCAACCAATAATTTGTGTGATTTATTGGTTAGTAGTACTTTTTAGGTCATGAATATTTCAATTTTATATATGTAACCATAATTTTAGTTAAATTAAATGTAGGTAAATAATTTATCGATATTATAAGAGCTATACAATCGCACTGTCAGATTTTTGTAGGTACGTATTATCATAACCAGTATTAACCAAATGCATCAAAACATCCACGGGAAATACAGGCCGATAAAATACGTACTTATGTAGCCCTGCTATCCTACATCTTACATTATACATAAATTCATCGTCTGAGTAGTATTTATGTTCAATCTTTGGAGAGTTCGAGAAAAAAACAGCAATGAACAAGAAAGTTAAACAAATGAAAAATCAAGAAAAGAGATTAAATAAAACCAGTCATAAAATCATAAATCGAATAAAACTAAATCAGCCGTAAAATATGAAAGCAATAACAAAGAATAATCGTATACGGTCACTTGATAATGCAGAAAGATAACGATGAAATTATTACGGTTTGTTTTCCAATAGGTATGACTAACTGCTTTATAATATATTTAGATATTTTAGAACGGTAGGTGCGGTTTAATTACCCATGTAAATTTAATGCCAATAATTTGTCATCCATTAAATATAAGATATAATATACTGCACTAACTTCTTATTTTACTACGCTTTTATTAGCTTGCTTTCTTGTTTGTTTATTTGTTTGTGGGTCGTGGGTCGAGTACAAATCTTGCAATCGATTGTTAGCTAAATCACCGAGTAGCTAGACATTTGAAACTTTTAGAATAGCTCAGAACACGATGACAATGCATTTTTTTAATACTTTTAGCTATTTTTAGCAGAATTTAATTCGTTTTCAGCAAATTTTGCTGTATGGAAAATTCGTTCAGGAAAAATCGCAAGTTATTATTATTATTATTATTATTATTATTTTATTATATTTTTTTTTGACATGACTCATATTTACGATCTTCATTTTGACGGGTTTCAAATTTATAATTTATGGCAAAAAATTTAAAAACGTAGTATAATAAAATGTTCTTTTTATAATGTAATTATTTACACACTATGACACATTTGATTTTTGTTTAATGTAATATAACATATAATTATTGTTTAACATAGAATTGGTAAAAGCAGCTATTGCAGAGTATTGAAAACTTTTTAAAAACGTATAACTCAATGATTCACATTGTTTCATGACATCAGAAGAGTTTTCTTGGTAAAAAATATTCCATCCCAAAAAGAGTTTTTTGTCCCTAAACGTAGGGAAAACTTGGTACCACGGACAGACACGTTGCTATCAGACTAGAAAATATGGGATGGGGTGGTGAATTAAATAAATTGAAAGTAATAGGTTGTAAAAGCATAAATTAATTAAAGTATACGATACAAAGTTCTTATTTGGTATTCTTTGAGCAGTATGTTTAATATTTCTTCGTCTTCCGGTGTTTCAAAGTAAATTATTTTAAGTAAGAATTAATAATTCAGGACAGGAAATGTTATAAATGACAATTTTTTACTTGTTTTTCTAGTTTGTCTTTTGTTACGGCAACTGTTTTAAAATGGTTTGGCACACTTTATAAAAGGAGACACGAAGAGAAAGGGGTGATCGGAAGAGTGTTGGTTAAAAAAGGGTTTCTAGTAGAGGGGGAACGTGCAAGGAAGAGAGGGGGAACGTGCAAGAAGAGAGGGGGAACGTGCAAGGACGAGAGGGGGAACGTACCAGAAGGAGTGGGAGAACTCTCCTGGCGTATAATTAATCCAATTAGCCATGCAGATCATGCCTTGTTTATATATTCAAGTCAGTGAGTCGAGGGGTTGGTTCTTGGTAAGGCTTTGGGTGAATGATGGAGCCAAGGGACTTCTACCGAGGCCTAAAGGTGAAAACAGACGTGATAAGGATGGTGAACAGGTGAGAACTAACTCAGGACCACATGATAACGATAGTCCTACCGCCGAGATAAACACGTCCAATATTTTCTGTATTATCTCCTCTTTCGTAAAATATGATTTATTTTAATTAACCCCAAGTTTTAATTGTTGTTAAACAGGTGTGAAGCATTTTCCTTGTTGTTGTTCAAAATTGATGCTGCGCTTGTATATTACCATGTAAATATATTGCCTATTAATACCTACAATGATCAGTGTTAAGGAAATTACAAATTCAGAGGTAGCCACAAGGTGATACAGCATGGATGAACACAATTTAAATTGTTGCCATGTGCTTAATACTAGAGCCAGGAGATTGAATTAAAGCAAATTTTCGAGCAAAAATGTGGAATTTTACTGGATTTAAGTCAAATTTTAAGTGTGGAAGATAATACCCGATTTTGATTGTAGTGTCAGTGTGATTAATGACGTCCATTTGACCGAGAAAAATTTAACGCACGCAATCCATGAACCCTTTTGTGTGCAGTGGCTCCATCTTGTTGGCATATGTGAACAGTATCCATTTAGTTATCCTTTGAATAGCGGATTCCCTGACGAAATTATAGAGAATGTGGTGCGCAACTACGCCCAGCGCATCTAAGAATGTGTAAATCAACAAGGCGTAATTTATCGGACATTATCTTTCACACTTAAAAATTTGACTTATGTCCAGTAAACTTCCACATTTTTGCTAAAAAAATTTGATTTATCAAACTCCTACCTCTAGTATTAGGCACATGGTGACCATTTAAAATGTGGTACTCCGCGCTGCGCCACGCATTAAATTTCTAATCCCTTTATATTTGTAGATAAAAAAATTAAAATCAGTTCCACACATCCTCGAACAAACCTTCCCCAAATTCACATTGATACTACTTTTAGTTCTAATAATATCTAGTTTAATTAAATAATTAGCATTAAAATATTTAAAAAGTTTTAAACAGTTGATTGATTACATATGAGACCCTCCCCACCCCTTTCTGACCACATCTCGCTCATCGGCGTCCAATTCAAATCAGGAAGTTTCCCTGCCGCACCCTATACTACGTTTTTAAATTTTTTGCCATAAATCATAAATTTAAAACCCGTCAAAATGAAGATCGTAAATATGGGTCATGTAAAAAAAAAAAAAATTATAATAATAATAATAACTAATGATCACATCGAGTAGATGAGTAAAGTGGTCGGATAACCCCCCGTCCTGTAATGACACATTGAGCAGTCGAACGGGACTAAAATAAATAAAAAAAATAATAAATAAATAATGTTAAGTATTATGATTTAAAATTCCCTCATTTAATGCCGTATTTCTATGTTATCTTATTATACTATATCTTAATCCCTTTATTCAATATTTTATTTATCTACAGGTCAAAGTCTCTTACTATTTTCTTTACTATCTCATGTATACCACTCTCACTCCATAGACCCAGTCCCCCTCTCTTCTTTCCTATCACACCTTAAGTAGACCTCAATCAAGACAGATCAAGACCACAGTTTTTTTATATCCAATTTCATCCATACCATCATCAAGTTTTTCATCTAATTTCATCAATACCAGTTTTCACCAATCTTAAAGTCAAAAGTGTGCAGTGAACTCCAGTGTCACCAAATTCATATTTCACCTTTCTTCTGGAGTTACTCATCCTGGATCAGACCAACATCTCATCACTTGCTGACCACATGCAGACCATAGTTCATCATCATCCATCCACGCTTACACCCAGGTGCGATCTTTCCATTTCTGTCATCTACATCTTCATCTACAAGCAATTCCCTATAACCATTTTCCTAACCATCCCACTTACACACCACACCACCTATCTCTCTTAACCCTGATTACCTATCTTTTTTATAGAAATTT
>KZ651058.1:780817-803313 GCA_001010745.2 Gerris buenoi | reverse complement strand
TATATATATTATAGATATGATAGATATGATATTAAATATAGAGAAAATTTATTTACTTTGTCAAATGCATACTGCAAAGTACATATACAGAAATAAATATAAATTGGACAATTCACTAGTGAAATGTTGTGTAGTCATTATCATTACCGGTTATAATTCTTAAAATTTTACTGGAACAAAGTTAAGGTTTTGTCGTAAAAAATAGACAATATTTCAAATACCACCCAAATAAAGTGGTGAACTCATAATGGTATTTAATTGTAGGGTTATAATTTATACTTCAACATATAAAACTGAGCCACGCCCGACCTTCTGCTTTTGCGGCCAGTAAGCTGTAGCAATTGTGATGTAAAATTGAAAACCTATTTGTGTGTAATCTCTTTGATTACATGATAAATAAATATTCTAACATTTATATTGGTGTATGATTTAGCGTAAAAGCCTTACTGAAAGTAATAATAAATAATACAGACTTAATAATAGATAAAAAATTAACGAACTTCCTGTATGTTCGTAGATCTCTTTTGATAAAACATTGCGTCAAGCTGATTGACACAACCTTCAAGCCGCCTTGGGGCGCATCAAGCATCCCATCAAGCGTCCCATCAATCCTTTCATCAACACTCATTTGCAGCGGAGTTTTCGACTAGTGAACTGCTCCTCCTGGACTGTAATAAATCAGTATTGTGTAGAATGGGGAACCATGGGTTCGAATCAGGATTTGGGGTGTGACTATCAAGCGCTGCGTCAAGCCGCTTGACTCATTCAAACTTCCCATCAATCTCCGTAAAGGCTTGACTCAAGCATCAAACGGGTTCCTAGACTATCAATCATGCTTGACAAAATGCTTAACGCACGATCGGCTTAATCGTGTAGGGGCTGCTTAAGTTAATAAGGTAGTAGCATAGCAATGTTTTGCTATTTTTATGTAAGGGCATTATAGTATTCAAATAAGGTATTTATGCTTTAATTATATTGAAATTACCACCTTCATTTAAGATTTATAGGAAAGAAACTTATTGATTTCTATTCTTTGAGAGAGAATAATGTGAAGAGTTGTTGCTAGGCTGCTGTTATAAGAAAGCAGGCCAGTTTAATCGTACTATTAATCATATTTTTTTATAATAACTTTTACTTGTTAATTAAATGTAACTTAAAGCCACTCGGTTATACTAAAAAAATAAAATAAAATGACTAAAATTACCTTTTTTACATTATATTATTTATATACATACATAGGATTTTTTTTAATACCTTACTCTAAGTATGGTAATTTATTTTTTTTTCTTTCCCCTCTTAAACGGTAACCGTATTTAACTCAGAAACCGCTCAGCCCTACTTATTCATCATTTTACTTTCTTATTCATATTTTTTTCTTTTTTTTTAAATAAAAAAAAAAGTCCACCTGCTCCGCAAATTAAACTACATTAATGTGTTTGAAAAAAAATATAATACAAATAAATAAAAATAAAATTCTTTACTAAGATAATTTCGTCGTTATACTAAGAAATTTTAACTTGACTTTGAATATTTTCTTAAAATAAAAAGTTTTAAACAATCTAAACTTCGATCACTGAAATTAAAAAAAGTTTTTCCACTTCTCTTCGCTTTGCTNATATATATATATTTATATAAATGTGTTTGTATATGTATGTGGGTAATTAGGGCTTAAGAAAATCCCATGGAAAAGGGCTTTTTTGGGAGTTTAAAAAGTCTTTTAGGGTAGGGGAGCATGTGTAAATAAGTATATATGTATATTTTTTTAAAGGGTGGATTTGGGGTACATTGGTCCCATAATATGTGTAATTAGGGAGTAACATTTGCATCCTGTGTAAGAGGTATTACATTGTATAAGTCTTGAATGTACCACACAACCCAGGAGCTTAATTATATACTTAAAGCCTCTTATATCAGTGGTTAGGCGGCCCAACTTCATTTAAATACAGATATTAGGGTTTCTATTCCCGCGCAGCATGCTACCCTTCCAAATTACACCGGGGATTTATGGCCTCGGTAATAAATCCTATTTAAATAATTATAAAGAAAAATCTCTCTTTCTTAACTTATAGTAGAAAACTACTAAACCTGATATTACATTTTTTTATTATAAGTATTGATTGTACTTTTTTCTCCGGAGGATTCCACTTTGAATTTATCTCTTTTAAGCAATAAAATATTTACGAGCAATAGTTAAATGTACAATAAAACCATTATCTTGTTTAAATACTTCAAAGTTGTGTAAGAAGCTTGTTTCTCTTTGACTTCATTTACAGTTAAAAAGTAAATGAGTATGTCTCCCGTAGTTATTGATAATTGTAATTTGGATTATTTAAAATTTAATGTTTCCGTAGTAATAAAACTACCAAAAATTTAAAAATTGAATAGTTAAAAAGTTATAAATACAAAATTATCTTTAAGTAAGTATGTATTAGAAAAAAGAAAGATAGTAAAAAATGCACATCACCGTTGGGATTTGAGCCATGAACTTTCACCAATTGAGCTACAAAAAAAAATTATTTTCTCCAGTCCCAATCGATATTCAAATCCCAGTATAAGCTGTAAACAAATGTATAAATATCTAGTGGGCTAAAGATTCTGAGAATTGACAGCTAGAGATAAGAGAATTTCCAAGAATTTCCACTTGAATAGAACACAATAGTTTGCACCAACCAAGCTAGGAATTGTCAAGGGCACGCGGAATTTCTCAAGGGCATGAATAGTAGATAATCCATTGCGCATGTCTGTGAGGGTCCGATTAGAAACCTTATTTTTTGAAGTGTTGTTAAATTAAGAATTTTTAAGTAGTGGAAAAAAATGCTTAGAGAATTCATATCATCAAATTAGCTTTAAAGTAGAAAGGAGACAACAAATAAAAATTTTCGTCTGAAATCGAACCACGGATTTCTCTTGCATCAATAGAGAGTTATGTCAAAGGTTTCCTTCTTTAAAATCTATCCTTTGATGGATCTATCTATCAAATTTGAATTGTTGAAGATAAAATTGTAAAAAGTGTTAGCTTTCTAGTTATATAGATGGAGTGTGGGTTAAAAATTAACTACAAAACGTATAAAAATATACTTTATAATATAATACAATATATAATTAAAAGTGAGTGTTTACTTCTCAAACAAGTTAAGTTAATTAAAAGCGTGTGTAAACTGGATCTATATATTTTGGCATTTCATTTAATTGCCTGCATGATAATATGCAATATTTGATCTAGGAAACAAAGCCACAGAATCTTATCTTGATCCCAAGGTTAAGAATGAACTGAACACTTACGTTTAATTAGGCATAAGCTAGATAATAATAAATACCAAATTTTAATTTATGTACCTGATCAATTAATAAAGAGAGCTTACTAATTAGTAATATAGTACTTATATTTTACAAGTTTAAAGAATTTATCATTATAAGTTGAAGAAATTATCTAAAAGTTTTCGGACTAACCGATTTTGGGTTCTTCAAATGACAATATTTGGTTCTTTAGGAGACAATGTTGGTTTCAATATATATGGAGGTATTACATTGCATCTTACAAGCCCTTAAGCCCGTAATGGGCTTAATTTAATATTTATAAAGAAAATTTCGTTAAGTAAATTAATTTAGTGATCTATTTAGATAAGTAATAATATTAAGTATAAGATAAGATATTTAGATATTATATATTAATTTAGATATTCTATTTAAAGACCAAAAAATCCAAACAAACATTATTTTTTTATTGGAGTAAATAACAAATCATTTCAAGGTAAGTTCGGGACACTACTGGATTATAATATAAAGGATTTGCTGAATATTATCAGACAATACCTTCTCAATTTATATAAAATAATATTTATTTATGTAGCTAAGCAGCAAAAGTGGAATTTTTCTGACGAGTGATTAAGTTAGCCTCCGAGCCGGAGTCGAGGGAAGTCTATCAATTTTAGGCAATTTACCTAAATGACCTGATTGAGGCAATGAATATTCGAGGCAGAAATCTATCCTTTGCTGCCTTTTTGCGTACAATATTTCATCTAGTCATGCTATTAATATGTTAATGTATTTACAAATTAATTCATTAATTATATAGCATTTATTTGTTATATAACTAAATTAAAATAACACTAAACACAAATAATAACAGATATTATGACACGCATTGGTATAAGCTGTACTATTCTTGCCTAGGCAAGGAAATATTTCCTGACTATTTAAATTATTTGCCTGCCTTTTTTTTAATATTTTAATTAAAAATTAGCGAAATAGAACTTTACAGCCTAAAAATTTTGCTGCATTGAGTAGATAAAAATATACTGTTAATTACAGTGACATTCTCATCAAAATTAAAAGGAAGAATTGGAATAATTTTTAGCTAAAAAGCAAAAAATATTATAAAAAAAAATTAATTAAATTTTAAATATCATCTCTATAAAGACGAAGATAAGTCAGGCATCAATCTAGTAAATTATAACAAGGGGTTTTTGCTTGTTTAGTCTTCATATCCAGAACGGGGAATACTAAGGACTAAGGGTGTTAGGATCGTCGGAGCAGTAGAGTATACATCAAAATATTAAATTATTCATATAGGGTGTGCCGTGTCATATATAGTCTTCATTAAGAGGTGAATTCAAGCCGTCTTGTCATACCTTGACAATGAGTCAAAGACAGAGACAAATATCATAAACCATGAACTCCTTGTCTTAATTAAAACTGAATCTCATATACATCCAAGGATATTATGTTCTGCCTCCACGTTTACAAAGTCAAAAGAACAAAAAAATACTGCGCTTTTTTCCGTAAGCCTACATCTATTGTTATTTTATCTCTGTTTATCTTCTAATATTCGTTTTGGTTTGTTTTTTTCCCCCTCCCTTACCTTCTCTTTCAACCCTCTGTCTTCATGTCAGGCTTTTTAAACCTTTCTCTTGACTTTGTTCAAAATTAAAAGAACAAAAAAATATATATATATACCCTTTTTATCCTTATCATGACGTTAGCTTCGTGTATTAACCCCGAAATCTTTCATCTGCACAAGAAGAAAGAGATAACAATTTTTTTTTGCTTTGATAAAAAAAAGTCCATTGTTCAATTGTCATGTTTACCTCTCCTCGCCTTTTTATTTATATTATTCGTTGGTATATAAAATATAAAGATTGATTTTGATGCAAAACAGTATGTTATTACGTTATGCTCTTTTATGATTTTTCTTTTGCTATGTAATATTTAGTTACGTAAAAAGAATCATGGTTGTTCAATCTATTTCCTTTGGTCTAAAAGATAAATTCATCAATGTCCACGTTTAGAAATCTAGAATGAACTTGACTTTTAAAAGACTTTTTTTCATAAAGGATATGAATAAGAAAAAAGGAAAATCGTTTCAACTCAATGTATAATGTAGAGTAGAAATCAGAAAATAAAACGAATTACTTCAAGGAATTTAAATAAAGGGGATGGAGCGCTGTAGAGAGAAAAAAAATACCCCTATGAAGATATAAAGAAATTGGAGGACCGTAGTGGGACACATTACCTTCCTCATGCTTATAGGTTACCAAGAAACGTGCGTTAGGTTATCAACAATTAACAGAACATTTATGTTTCTATTTGTGTTTTAACTTTGTCCCATAGTCCTAGTGTTCATAGTCATAGTGTTGTATCCTCCCGATATTTTTTTTTTTTTTTTGTTTTGTTTTGTTTTAATTATTCTTTGCTGTTAATGATTGATTTTTCTTTTTTTTATATATATATTTGGATATATTTTGCCCTTTATAGTCACTTGGTTTGCAATATTTATCATCTCAGCGAGTAAGTTAAAATAATTTAATTTTAAAATTAGTTTTATTAATTTTTTATTTTTATTTTTATTATACTTTTTCATAAATTGAAATAATTATTAAAATAACACTTTATTTATTTTATAAAGATGTTAATTATTGATTCAATTGGTTGGTAGTTAAATTTCTTTAATGTTAAATCAGTTTGTAACCTGATTCAAAATAAACAAAGAAGTAATGTGTCCCAATCTAAAGTTGTTAGCATGCGCAGTAAGATTATTTTTTCTCCAATTTCTCTTATCTCCATGGGTTCACTTTTTTGCCTTGAACCCTACCTAACGTTGTATCTCCTTTATTTAACATCCTTGAATTACTTACAGAGTCAAGTTCAACAGGTTTGTCAAATACTTAAGGCTACTGCTTAATAAAGACCCATTTATTATTTTGAGCTTTTACTAGATTAGAGAATAATCATAGGATACTCTTGAAACACATTCAATCTGGTCTTATCTTTTTGCTCAAGCTCACGGACTATAACTAAAATAATATTAAACTTTCACTTACATTTTTGTTATAAAAAGATCAATTTTGTTTGTTAACAAGAAGGGTTGAGGATTTCGAAACTAGACACACAAAAGAGGGAGGTTTCATATCTCGCCGACAAGTTTTAGAGAAGGAAGGGGGGGGGGGGGGGGGGGCGCGCGCAAATATTTGTCAGGGCTCCGAAATGTTTCAGGCGGGGTCCAAACTGAGCTGCCCTTGCTTAATGGGCTTTCTGTTTAAGTATCCCTTGGAACTTCGCCCTTAGGGATCAATTTCCTAGCGAATTCAAACAATTTGAAAGATACGTGCGAACGAGGCGCTGCCATGAATAACCTAGACGTAATTAACCGGTCCATTTGATTCTCTACCGTCCGAGTTTTACCGTTTAGAATTACCAAAACCCCCCCTCGGTTCACACAAAAAGTTGTGTTAATTGCTTTACAATCAATAGAACGTTGTTTATAAAATACAGAAAAACGAGGTTTTTAATAGCTTCGGTCATTGTATGTCTATGTTAATTTCTCCCTACACCAACAATTAGAATATTTCCATTTTCATACTTTAAATTTCAAGCCTATTTTACATGTTGTTATCATTGAAAAGCTTTGCTAAACAGAAAATCTCACGTACAACCACATAGTCAGATCTATATCACTAAATAACCTGTCACCATCGATAAAGAACTTCATAACAGCAACCATAACCATAGCGTGGCAATAGAGTCGAACAGATTCTACAAAACACCAATAATACTCTCACTGCCTGGGAAGCCTTGCTGACTTTTTATGTGACCTGTTGAGTTGAACTCCCTTTTTATATAATCTGTTTGTTGGTTTTTTATATGACTTGTTTAACTTCAGTGGCATTCAACTTATTATCCTTCTGCTATTAATTCATCTTTTTCCTTTTCACTCATCTTCGATTCATATATTTTAATTGTCACGGTGATTCGTCATTCATTGAAACGTCATTCTATAATCTTACATAGCCTTGTTCAACATACATGAGATCCCCAAGGAAAAGGTTTTAATATACTCCTCGTCTCTTTCTTATTTTTAAGCGGGAAAAAACTCTGCCTCTACAAATTTTCAATTATTTGTGGAAAGCAGGATATTTTTACTGAAAAACCTTCCACCCTCATTTTTCACGTTTTTTTTCAGCAGCCGAGTCTGTTTGGCATTGTAAAGCTTAAAGAATTTTCCTCTCTTTCCAGAGAGTGAATGGAAAAGCGTGGAAAGGTTGTCACGAGGTGGAGAAAGTAGGCGAGCTTGGAAGCGAGTAGATTTCCTATTGTCTGTAATCCTACTCACAGACACCCTCTTATACAATATTATGTTTACCTCGCGCCAAGAACCTTACCTCTACCATGCAAAATCAACCCCCCTGGGTTTTATAAATAAATTATTTATCGGCAAGTAAAGCTCGGAGAAGAATATAAAGCCCTTACATTGAATACAAAAGATCCCTTATTCTTCTCCACATGCCTCAATTTCAAAATCCAGGTTAAATCTTTAAGTTTTTACAGGGCGTACTGCCAGCCTATTGTTGCTTCAACCCTTATCTATTATTTTGAATACAAAAGCCAAAAGAGGGTTTATATGAGCATATATGCATATTACTTTACCATTAATAAAAAAAAATTCACTTTATGGAGATAGAATTTTAAAATCACCTTAGAATAATCCCATAATGATTATTGATTTACACACACTTCCTTCTAGACATAGAACGTTGATTCGACATTGCAAAGGATTTATTATTACGTAATAGAAATAATAATGGATCTCTTTCAGAAGCGGTTTATTTAGAAAAGGTCATAATAAACCTTCAACGGAAATTGTATTGTACGTGATTCTGTATTATCTCTGTAGCTCGAGCTTGAATATCAAATTATAGTTCGATGACGTTCGACAAATACTCAATAGTAACAAAACGTACGCTTATATATTGTTATGCAGGACTATCATATAAGATTGAAGGCCAATAACTAGTAATACCATTTTAAAAACGGGTGTTTATGGACTATTAGAAAAACAAAAACTAAATCTCTGGAAATTTTGACGATATGTCGATAGTATACAACAGATCGTCCCATATAAATTTTAAACCTCTGCGAAAATTTAATATTGCTTAAAAATAAGTATCACCTGACTAAGAATCGAAACAGATCCAAATCTAATGTGACTATTTGTCCAATAATAGGACACGAGGAAAGCTATGTGCCACACAAACTGGCAGACTATTTTAACAAATAAACTGATTAATTTTTCTCCATGAGTTCCAATCGCCAAAAAAGTGATATTTATAAATATGAAGCTATCTAAAGATCATGTTTTGTTTACATTTTTCAAATGTAACATCAGTTTAGTTTATATCTCAGTGCAGATAAAATGACAACAAGATTGAGTTTAAGTTTGTTTGGTTCTTACTTCCTGTGTCTAGGATCTTGTCAAGGAGTGCAATTTACATGCTCGGTTTCAGAAGGCTTGAAGCCAGGAGGTTAGGCAAAGGTTTGCCTTGAAGCCGCCAAGCGATATCCTTGATAAACGCTAATTGGGTTGCCTTAGCATGCCAGAGGGAAAGGTTCCATTAAACCCCAAGTAGAGGTCTAGAATCAGGCCTAGAACTAAAACCCCTTTACCAGGTTAACCCTTCGTCTCCGAGTTGAAAAGGTCTTGGAGAGGTTTCTCTTGGAAATGCAGGTCCTTTCAGTGTAGACTAAAGTTATAGCTTTTTGGTAACTTGCTTCTAGACCTTTATCTACACCTACAATTAGACCCCCCTTTTTAAGACTTATGTTTTTATTACCTTTAAAACCGCTCTAATTCAAACCATTATCAGAAGAACTTGTTTAACGTGGAATCTACAGCCCTCTTTCCCCACACAATTCCCTCCTTATCTAGGGACACGAAAATTTAGTGAATCCGCATAAAATAAACTTAAATAAAGTTTGGTTTCTAACTGGGTTTAGTGGTAAGACCATTGTTACGTTATATCTTATAGTACTAGAGGGAGGGGGGAATGGTTATGTGATAACTCCATGATAACAAGGTGATAAAGGACTCGGCCTTTTTTGGAATTATATTTTTTTAGATTACTACCTTTTTCCTTTTTCACTTCTAGGACCCAGGATACTTTTTATTTTTTATTAATATAATTGTGTTGCCTTTTTGTTCTAATTCCCTTTTTCTATCTTTCTTATTTATCTTTATATTATTTTTTAAAAATATATGATTTTATTTTTAAACAAATAAAAGAATTGAATAGAAAGTAAATTTTAATTTGGTTAAAAAAATATCTTACAAGTTTTAACTTTGATAATTTATTAATTAATTTAATATTTATATACTTTTATTTTCTATTAATTAAGTTTTATTATATACATTATTTCTGCTATTTATTCCACTTAAGTTAAAAATGAATAATTAAGGGTAGCTTTAGACTTTGTTATTTCTAGTCACTACTCAGATTTAGTGGATTTAACCATAAATTATAATAACTCGTGGTACAACAAGCCTGGCAAAGGACCTTCTAAAGGGCTGATACAATTATATGTAATTAATTTTACCTAAAGTATAATCAAATTTAAAATGCCAAAAGCAAATTTATTATTGAAAATATAACTTAATAAGTGAGATGTACGTTGACCCAACAGTATCAGACATAGTGATTTTAGGCGATAAATCAATCAATATCACTCTGAGTTTGTTTTGTTATCAAGAATAAAAGTTAATTTTAATTAGTTTTTATTTCCTTCTTTTAAAAGAATTCACAAATTCTGTACTTATAAAAAATAATCTTGTAATATCTTAAAGAAAAAAAATTAAAATTTTCCGAATCTTCAATAAATTCACAACTTAGAACTTTGACTGACCCACGCTACCCTCAATTTGTATTCAGTACTCTCGAAATCCATTTATTTGAACCATTTAATTTAAAAACTATGACGTATTAAGTCAGCCTTATCTATGCTATTAATAGATTGAAAGTGATTTAGCCCTGATGATGAATAGATTGAAAGTTATTTAGCCCTGATGATGAATAGATTGAAAGCTATTTAGCTCTGATGATGAATAGATTGAAAGCTATTTAACCCTGATGATGAATAGACTGAAAGCGTATATCGGCAGAAAACTATTCTTGAAGAGAAATGCATTAAACAATAGTTATTATGATTTTTCGACAACTTCACAATATTACTCTTTAAATTGTATTCACTATGAGTGATGTCATTGCGACTGGAACAACAATATTTTGGGACGAACGTAGTGAGTTCTTTATTTCAGAGACGAGACTTTAAAAGTTTGTTAGTTCATTTGTTCGACGCCGTAAATTGGTTACAACGATAACTGGCGTAAAAATTGATCGATTTGAACGAAATTTAGCCCAAAGGTGTATCTCAGCATTTGTGACAGAAGTAAAATTTAATTAAAATTTATTAAATTTTATTTTGGAAATTCCACACAATTTTCAAGATGGCAGCCAATATGGATAGAAGAAAAGGTTGTAGTCAACATGATATATTATGCCTTTTCAAAGGTCTTAAAAAGTAGGTGAAAAAATAGATAAATTATTTAAAAACATATTACAAACATTTTATTACATTGGTCAAATTGAGGGTAGGGGAGAGAGGGGCAAGAAGTCACAGGGGCAGGTTGTCACAGGGTCAATTTGAATAGAGTGATAAGGGAAAGCTCGCGTGGCTACTGAAGATGACCCTTATTTTTTAGACAAACGTTACGAAAAATAGTGTCTCTATAGCAAACCGTCTGTCATCTATGGAACATATATTTAGGCAAGACACTCCTTGCTTTTTTTGTTTTTCAATTATATTTTCTGTTTTGTATTTGTTATCTAGGGTGCTATATTCGGTAATTATTATTACATAGTAGTGTTGGCATTGTTTTTCTAAACCATCAATATGATTGCGGCAGGAAAAATATATTTCCCCATAATTGATAATAGCGCTTTGGGGCTAGTTGTCACAAAGTGAAAGGGGCAAGTAGTCACATCCAATACCCAATACCTTTTGTGACTGCTTGCCCCAATGCTATATTTACATAAGAGTATTCTTCTATATTTAAATAGAAATGGAAAGCTAAGAGGAATAAATAAGGAAAGCGGATAAAGAAAAAAGAAGGATGGACAACTGTCCATCCTTCCCCATAAATAGTAATTATTGTTATTTTAACTAGCCAAAGGTATTTAAATTTTGTTAAATCAAAGTGGATAATTTATTTATAACTTGTGACAACTTACCCCATACCTAGTGACAACCTGCCCCTTGATGGGGCATGTTGTCACAAAAAACTTTAACATTAAAAAAATAAAATAAAAATTTTTCTACTAATGCTAAAGAAATGAAACTTGTGCCACATGTAGCTGAAAGTATAAACTAAACAAAAATACTTAGAAATTGAAAAAGTACCGAATAGAAAAAATTAAAAAAAATAAATTGTTAAATTTGTGACAACATGCCCCACTCTTCCCTATTGAAGAATAAGTTTATACCTACATGACATAAAATTTACATATTACTATTCTCAAGTTGATTAAGAATATTTAAGTTTTTCTCCGAAAAATGTTTCCTGGAAGCTGATGTCTAATATAAGATCATAATGCAAATTTTTCTCAGGGTTTTTTTATGCGCTAGTAATGTTATTCTACAACTTCAAAATAGATGAAGGGTTCCCCCCCCCCCCCCCCTTGAGTTTTATTTAGTAAATTTTACTTAAATCAATGATTTGACTGAAAAGTGTACAAATAATAAGTGTAAAACCTGTGCAAAAATATGAAAGTAACATTGAAATTTCACACCTAACAAGGTGTGTTAAATATAACACCATTCCAAGTTTTTTTATTCACTCCCACGAGAGGAAAATTCTTATAGCTTTATAATGCCAAAAATACTCGGCAGCTTTTCTGGAAAAAAAAATAATAAAAAAATGAAAAATGAGCGTGAAAGGTTGTTGTATGGAAAAATCTCCTTCTTTCCACAAATAATTGAAAATTTGTAGAGGCAGATATTTTCCTCTAAAAATATAAAAAGAGGGGAGCAGTACCGAGAAAAGAGATAATGGAATTTCCATACAATGATCTCCGAATCTTTATGTATGCCATACAAAGGTTTCCTTGATAACACTCTGTTCTTGAGTGGACAATCTACCAATTTCAGTATTTAGGATAAAAAAAAACCATTTTCAAACATGAACTTAATATTCAATAATACTAATATTAGCCTTTTATGGCAAACCGGACCTGGTGGCCGAGATTAAGAAAAATAGGCTGAGATGGCTAGGCCACGTTGAGAGAATGCCAGAGAATAGGGCGGCTAAAAAGTTGCATGATGGTAAACCTGGCGAAAGAAGACTTAGAGAGCGTCTAAGACTGAGATGGCTCGATCAGGTGGAGACCGATCTGAGGAGGATAGGAGTGAGGAGGAGGAGGACCGTTGCGCAACAGCGGGACCTCTGGAGGAGCGAAGTGCTGCAGGCCCAGGTTCTTAGAGAGCTGTAGTGCCGAGGATGATGATGATGACTAGAATTAGCCGAGTGGTTAGCGCACTCGACTCTAAAACCAAGGTCTAAATCCTGGCTCTGAGTTCAAATCCCTGAGAGGTGAGACATGTTTCACATTGATGATCTCATTAATGATCTTATCAAGTAGATGATTAAAGTGGCCGGATAACCCTTGACTAGTTTGATCGGCAGTTGATCGGTACTAAAACCCAAAAGAAAAAAATACTAGAATTAATCGTTCAAAAGTTGAAATTACGAAAAATATGAAAGAATATTAATGTAGAAAAGAAAGAATAACCAGAAAAAATAAGTAGTGAAAAGTGTGCACCAATTAGTGGAGTAACAGTCTGCACTCCAAATAACCGAATGCTTCACCAGAAGCTGATTCATAAAAAAATTAGGAAATTTAAGGAAATAATAAATAATAATCCGAATCTCATTACCTGATATGCATATAAATTTAATAAAGTAAATAAAATAATAAAGTACAAATTAAAAGGTTATCTTCAATAAGTGTAGTTATTTAATGATAAAAGTTTGAAATAAAACAATAAACGAAATTAAAAGTTCACTGATTTAAATTAATTGTCCTATTTAAATAATAAGGGGCTAGTGCAGTGAATATTGAAAGAATAGATTAAATAAAGTTAGAAAGTGAAATGTGTTTAAATAAGGTTTTATAAATTAAATAAAGTTTATATGGCCTGGGTATTGTGGAGAGATATGAAGGTTGCGGGTGCGGGTTGATAAAGACGTCGGGCGGTAGAAATAACTGGTGATGTGATGAGTAAAGAAACAGCGGCGAAACCTGGAGACCCCAACAGCAAGCTGGAATAACGCCTCCAATAGGTCCGTAATTACGTGTGTAATTACGTAAGTGCGCTCAGTGTGGCTAACGCAGAGCAGGGCTCTATACGTCTGTACTGAGTGAGGGTGTAATCCAGACTGACCGTAGTATCGATAGATGTTTATGAATAGGGTTCCTTATCTTATGTCGCAGGTGTCTAGGTCTAAACAACGTTATCTCTCTCTCACTGACTAGCCGTAATCTAACTGATTAAAATATAAACATAACAAACTGTTTCAATCTAACATTATTCAAAATAAAAATAAATACTTTTAACTAATAAACAAATCTTCCTATTCCTAAATTAAACGAAAAAACTTCCTTAAACAAATTTAAGTAGAATGTAACAAGTAGTAACTTATTAACTGAGAACTGAGTAAATAACAAAAAGCTAGTACGTTAGGAAATAAACAAGTAAAGGAAGCAGCATAAACAAATTTCAAATAAATATTATAGTAGCACGATTGTAGCAATAATGATGAAAATATAATGATAAATCAAAAAGCTCTCTCGGAACGAAAGCAAAAAAAGATGAAATAGAAAACAAATCCACATAAAGAAAAAAGACCTTAAACGAAAAACAGAAAAAAATAATTTGTACAACAAACAGAAAAAAAAACTTTCTCATTATAGTACCTACATATATGATACTGAATATAAACACTGTAATGTTCATTAATTATGTATTATTGATTAATTTATTATTAAATATACTTATAAATGTGGTTGTTTACATTTCTGTTTTTATGCTTCATCTCATGGCTTGTTTATTCAGCCCCATTCCGTGGAAATGAGCAGGGAAGTGGGCATGAAATTGAGCAGCGCAAGTATGTAAACAGGTTACTCGCACTGCCTCCTGTCACTCGCTCTGCTGGTGGTTTATCGAGCGGAAGACAAAAAACAGCAGCGCGAGTGGCAGCGGGTGTTTAAAATCTTATTTTCTACTTACTTTCCTAAACCCATTTGGCTGTGGTAGAAAATATTTTAAAAAATCGTAAAATAATTTTGCAATACGCGCTGAAATTTGCTGCAATTGTACCTCTTTATAAGAGAAACATTCCTAGTAAATTTCACTTTGGTATCTGACACCATTTTGAAAATATCGACATTTGAAACTTAAACTCAAAATTATATCTAACTATGTCGGCAATATCCACCAATAAAGAAGATAGAAACTGTTTAACATTAAGTACAAAATGCAATATGTCGCTGAAGCTGCATTTTCTTTTACGTCTTCCATTGTCCGAGGTCAGGATGGGAAGTAAGTAAGTATCGAAATAAATTTTTAAAATTTGATTTTAATTTATTGATTCCGAGCTTACCGATTATTACCGAAGGTAACGGAAGCTATGTGATTGTTCAGAAGAACGAAAAATAATTTCTGTCTCCGATTTCAAATTCCAAGACAGAAATCCGCTACCAGACATCAGGGAACATTTTTGTTTTCGTGTCTGTCTGTCGGTCTGTCGCTTAATTTTTGCATACCACCATATCCTATAAACTACTCGTCCGATTTTAATAAAATTTGGATGGTAAGTCATAAATAACCTATTGGTGGTCCTATGTAAGTTGCATCTAACCACCTTCTGCGCCCATTTGTTTCTATTCCACATGCACACAAACAAACATACACTTATTTACCTATATCTTTAAAAGTAAACATCTGATTTTTATGAAAATTACATAGTTCGTCGAAAGCAGCATGCAGATAGCACCAGATTCATGTCAATCGTCTGCGCTCTTTAACTTTTGCTAAAACATTTATACTTTAATTGATATAAAAATCAAAACAATTTTTATCTATTAAAGAAACGGCGGAAACTAAGAAATAAATTAGACAACAATGGCTTCTAAAAGCTTAACAACAATAAAGTGCGGACTTGAAAGCCAGGGAGCTATGTGACACACTAATTTGCAGTCAATTTTAATTAACTAAAACTTGAAATTACTGAAGAATTAAAAACTTCAATCAATTTCTTGTTGAGTGGGTTGCCGTAAGCTTTCATATTACCTTATATTTAATAAGAAGAAAATAATAATGTAAAAATTCAGAATAGACTAAACATAATACTCTTACGTGTGTAGCTTGAATAGTATATTTATATTCTCCTAAAATATATTATAAACTCAATTTTATGGCATTAAATAAAGTTATTAATTAACACAGGGAAATATCACTATGAAACTATAAAGAGTTTAATTTTTTTTTTTTTAAATAACTTTTATTTTCGGGAAATTATTAAAAGTTTATCCTAAAAAAAAATAAAATAAAATAAAAAAAATACATTAAAAAAAGAAGATATTATAGTGATAAGAAATTATTGAAAAAAAGAAAGATCTTTTGAAGTTTATAATTAATTTTTTTTTAAATGCGTCTAAATTTTCACCAAAAAAAGGTTTTAAAAATATCAAAAGCAAAACAACTTCTGTATTGAAACAAAAAAGGTTTTCTATAATAATAAAAAATAAATAAAAAAATAAAAAGTTTAGAGGTCTTTTATTTGATATAAAAAAATACGCTTATAATTTCATTATTTTAAATAAATATTTTCGTCTTTATTTAATAATTTTATTTATTTTGTTTAAAAAGAGGCTTAATAGAATGATGGAAGGATTAAATACAGAAAAAGGAATTTTCTTTTTTTTAAAAAAAAAAAGATTTTTTAAAAAACATTGCGTAAGGTATATTTTTTTTCTTGTTTGTTCGGATTTTTTGTTATTTTTTATTTTTCAGTGGAAAAAAAAAATCATTGAAGGGTTTAAAAAAGGGTATTAGGGTTAAGCCACTATTAGGACTAATAAGTGTTTTGAAGGGAAATTGGTGGCAGCCCAGTGAAAAGCTCTTATATATCCTCTCTTACTAATCTTTTTTTTTAGGAAAAATTTAAAGGGAGGAAAACGTGGGAAATAGGTTTTTTTTAGGGTTGCGAAGCCGTTTTCCTCGCCAAGACAAGCCAAGGATGTTTTGTAGTTAGAAAATCCTATTTCAAGATTCAAATTAACCTTACCTTAAGATAACCATGGTCTTCTTTAACTCAGCTTCTTCTACATTGATGATATCTTCTTCTTCGTCCTTTTCTTCTTTCATTTTATACTTTGAGTTGAGAAGAGTAAACGAATATCAGGGTTACAGTGTAAGAGTTCCTTGTTTTACCCTACTCTTTCCAAAAACACATACTATGCTTTTTACTAAGGATATAAGACAAGATGAGAGTACAATCTACGTCCTTCTCTAGCCTCTACCGAGTACTTGACACCTTTAATCATCCGGACAATAATTATATGAACACCGCTCTGTTTCTTCCGTTCATGATTCAAGACTGGCCCAGATCCGTACTCCTGGACGAGATAGTTTAAAAGTAACCATAAGAGGATTTATTTACATGATTGCTACAAATGAAATATGTCCTGAATACAATCTTGCTGAGAGTGATAAGCTGGCCCATATATTTTTGAGGTGTCCAATGTATTGGGCACAAAGAAGTCAGTTCTGGTAAGTGAGCAATGGTCAGATAAAACCAATGCAGCCTTTCTAATAGATGTAAAGTCATAAAAGCAAGGTCAAAAGATTTTTTATTTTGTATTCAATTCTTTTAAAATGACGTTATGAGCTGTTAAGAGTGTAAGGATTTATTTTGCTTTATTTTGAAACTTATATTTTTCAATTTTCTTTTTCTGTAGGTTATTTTTAACTGTAGGTTATTTTAACTGAGGTTATTATTGTTAAGTCTTTGATTAGTTTTAGTTTCGACTTGATAGCAACCCTGCATCAGTTCGACTATTTGGCACTAGGAGCGCAACGTTCACAACTATTGTTAACAAAGACGGACGCCTTAGACCATGTATATACCTAGACCCGCCATTCCCTTTATCTGCCTTATAAAACCCTGAGACTAACATGTTTTGCCCTCTGGCGACGTCACGCGGTGTTTTGCTACAGTCAAAATCAGAGTTTTGTTTGGTGCACTTGTTTTTTTTTTGTTTTTTTTTTATTTATTTATTCTGCTTTTTAAGTCTAAAAATATGGTGCAATCTTGTAGTGCGTTAAATTGTACGGAGAGACGAAAACGTGGAAGTGGCAATTCTTTTTTTCTGTAAGTATTTATCAACATACATCCTTATATTTATAAATGTAAACTGGTAGTTCTTGCCCGTTCGTGACGTCATAGCCCAAGGAAGATGTTGGTCCCACTAATTGAGTGACAGGGCGTGTCTAGGTATATACATGGTCTAAGACGGACGCCTCCCAGCTGTCATTCTAGAGTCTTCTTAAAGTCAACGTCTAGCATTTAATTATATTACATCTAACTCAAACTTATAGTAAAACGAGATGCATTCATATAAGATTTGTATTGTGTATTTTTAGAAAACGAGTAATTATAAAACGTAAAACAAAGAATCCATAGTGTTTTATTTATACAACTATATCTTAAATCAAACGTAAAGTAAGCATAAACAATTATTTTTTTATTAATTTTTTTTTTATTGTTAAAAAAAGAGCACGCTTTTTAGTTTATTGTTAGACAGCTCAATGTTAACCCCGTTGCATAAAGAATTATCTTTAAAATCAAATATTTTTTCATTCATTCATTTTTATTGCCTAGAGCAGCGGTTCTCAACCTGTGGTACGCATACCCCTTGGGGGTACGTGAAAATCTGTAAGGGGTACGCGGTTAACTAGCAAAAAAATAATAGTTGTACATTTGCTAGATTGCTAACTGAGCCAACCGTTCCTTCTTTTTGTTTATCTTATAGGTAACCGGTTTAATTTTTCTGCATGAACACTTATTTACTTATACACGACCAAGACAAAAACCTTAACAACTACTTTGATATTGGGCTCATTTTTCATTTCTCACCGTCCCCTACGTGTGAGCATATCGATGACACGGTGTAGCGAGATAACAGTTGTACAGTTTTGTCCTTTTATAGGTTAAAGATAAATGAGGTGTCTAGTGTGTCTAGGCATCTCATTTAGGCGAACTGGTGTCTCTTAGAAATAACTGTTTTTCAGTGTTTGTTAGAAATAACTTTTTTCAGAGTTTTTGGGGGGTAGCGCCCCCAAATTTGGAGCTAATATTTATTTCTCGATTTCGATTCGGGGCAAGATTTTTTTATTATTTTCGGGGCAAGAAAGTCTTTATTAGAACATTGATTAAAATTAATATACCCTCAAATGATTTTTTAACTGATCGCTAAAATTAACTTCGAACACCAAGATCATCAAACAAAAATGATTTAATTTTGTTCATAAGAGTTTATCATGGAAAAAAAAATTGAATTTAGTTCTGGGTTTAAACAATAAGTACTCGTTAGGCTTAACTCACAAAAGATACTTTCAATTCATCTAATGAAGTATTTATCAGAAATTAACGGATAGAAAAACATAATGAGTTATTTTGGGGGGGGGGAATATGAAAATTAACAACCACAAGTTGCTTTTCCTCTAGATATTTTCTCCTACAAAGAGTCGACGAAGCAAAACTCTGACTGAGAACCAAATAAAAGTTAATTTTCCAGTTGAAGTTAGTTAAAGCATCTAATGACTTGATTCCGCAAAGTCCTCATCTACCAGACTTGAAACAAGATAAAATTCATATCAGAGGTGAAGCAACACAGATTTTCCTCTCACACAAATTGGATTTTCTGTTTTAATATCTTATCTTAACGCAATTTATCCCTCAAACTCTTCTTTCATTTTTTCGTAGGGGAGAGAGAGGGAGGGGGAAGGGAGGAGAGAGAGGAGTATAATTAAGCCTAATTTTAAGTTGAAGAAGATGGATTCACTAATATTTCCCCCATTTTAAACCCTTTTCGATAGAATTTTGAAGATGAACTCAATAAAATTACGAAAAAGAAGATGAGAAATGTGCAAAAAAAAAAAATGTTTCCCTTCTTATTATAATATTTTTTTTTTGCTTATAAATTAGTCTTTTGATTGAAAGATAAGATTTATTTCTAAATGAACCGATAAAATTTAACAAAATGAACTTCACTATTAATGAATTTCTTATCTAACCCTTACTAATGAATACTAATTCATTTCCTCTTTATATTATTATATACGTATATTTAGTTGTTAAAATAAGCCTTAAAAACTTTTAATTATGTTTCTGAATGGTGCTTGTTTTTGTTTTTTTGATAAATTAACCAGTAGAAAGTAATCAATTATAAATATTTGAAAAAATGGGATGGGTTTAGTATTAATAAGTCTATTTAATATAATAGACTGCCAATTGGTGTGGCACATAGCTTCCTCGCATCGTATCCTCGTACTTTATTGTATTTATTCTTTTTTAAGCCGGTCTAATTGGTTTAATTGTTTCCCCCGTTTTTTTTAATGTGTCAAAATTGTTTTGATATTTACACGAATTATAGTATCAATTTAGCAAAAGTTAAAGAACATAGACAGATCAAATTAATCTGGGGCTATCTTCGGGTTACTTTCTATAAACTATAAAAGTTTCATTCAAATCAGATAAGTAATTCTGAAGCTATAGGTGTAAATAAATGTGGAATAGAAACAATTAGGCGCAGAAGGTTAAAACTTATATGGGACCAACATTGGGCTAATTATGACCTCCTACCCAAAATTTCATTAAAATTGAAAGTGTTGTTTTTAAGATATGGTGGTTCGCAAAAATTGATGGACAGATCAACAGATAGACACGGTACCAAAAATGATCCCTGATGTCTGAAATGGATTTCTGTCTTGGAATTTTTGAAATCAGAGACCAAAAATATTTTCGCTCTTCAGAACGATCACATAGCTTCCGTTACCTTCGGTAAGCTCGGAAGCAAAATAAAACGTAGGCAACGTATAGAGCCCGTGGTCGTTTTCCCCTGTTTTTCTTAATTTATTCTAGTTTAAAAGTTATAGCTGTTTGATCCACGAGAAATGGGACACCCATTATATTCTACCTGAAAAACAACTGTACATACTCGATACAAACTGCTACTTTAATTAAACAAACAGCAAATTAGGTTTGCTAAATGTAAACAAACACGCTAATCGTGCGTTAAGGAGAAGAATTCTTCTTTTTGTCCACACTAGGGCGGAAAAAAGAAGAATCATAAACGTGCATGCGCAATGAATACAACTACGAAAAGAATCACTTTCTACGCATCTAAACAGAGAGATAAAATGTTTATATTTGGTATATCAATCGTAGATAAAATAATTTAGAAGTTCTTTCAGGTTGACTAATAATATGCCAGGTTTTAACCGTAAAGTTCTTTATTCACCGTATCACTAGTTATAGTTGTAAGGATGTATCAATTGTTATACACGTATAATATATTGAACTAAAATCAGTGGTGTACTATTTATTGAAATTTTCAATCAGTAACAATTATTTTAAATACTAACAACGTCTGCTGCCAATTATTTTCGAATAAGCAGCAAATTAATAAAAAATAAATAAAAAGAATAAAAATAAATAAAAATGCTTGCATACGAGTCTGCAAGACAGTGAGACATTTTCATGTAACTTTGCAATTATAATGAGTAAATTAGTAATTATAATGCAATTATAATGACTTTACAATTATAAGAGGAAGGAAAACAGAGTGTGACAGAGACAGAGATAAGGAAGGCTTTGAGACGTGCTCTACTCGGAGATCAAAACTAGCGCTGGGCTATAGGGCTGGAGTGGGGGAGACCCGAAAGTAGCCGAACTACATGTCGTGTCGTCGATTACCTTCGAGTCCGTTTTTCCTCTAGCCTAGTGCAACGTCTAGTCCAACTGCGACTACCTCCTGCGAGTACCTACTGCCCTGGTACCAGTGGAACTCTTTTCGGCTCTGCGAATCGCGGTAGGGGAGGCCCCTACAGTTGCAGACCTCCTATAGCTTTCTAACTCTCTGTTACACTTTTCTGAGTTTTTAAGTAACGTAACGCTTTTTGAGTTATGTTCCATAGCCTAAACATGAAATTTCAATAACTAAAATCATTTATTAATAGGCATTCATTTGCAAGATTGGAGGCAACATAAATTTCGATTTACTAGCATAAAGAAGGTTGATACGCATTTGAATTTAGATACCTTTTGATGAAAACAATAAATAACGATAAACAATAAACTATATAGTTAAAAGCAACCATCATAGGTAATACTAATGTATTATAGATTAACCCACTTCAATTTTCACTTAAGTATTACACAGGTAAAACCACTGATATAGATTAAATACGCGTAGTCAAAGGGATCAACATTATTTTAATCTCAAGTTGATGAAATAGAATTTCATTCGAATTCCAATAACATCTAATTAGAATCTGTATTTAAATGTGGTTTCATCTGGAGTGTCAAGTCACTGATAAAACACTGGAGTGGAAACAATCTTGCACTGGTGAAGGGTCAGGGATGCAACCATTTCAACCACATTCTTTATTGACATCTGAGACTAACTATCTAAACTATTTCCTATTGGCATTTGTTCTCGTTTGATTTGTTATGGTGATTAAATATTTAATGAATTATTATTATTACTATTCCATTTCGAACTCGCATATTTAGGATGTTTGGAGGAATAACAATCATTACAAAACGACCTTTAATTAAATATATAAAATGTCATAATATGACTTAAAAATCACAGGGAAGTACTTAGTCCAAGTACTTTTTAGGGTTTTGTAGATGAGTAAGCATACCCATTATGTAAATTATGATTTCTTGTCTTCAATCTAAAAGTCCCGGGTTCGATCCCCCGGGGGGTCACAATGTTTTTTATCAGTAATAAACCAATAAGGAACGCAAAATTTAAAAAAGCAAATATATATTTGTGTCCTACTCTTCAGCAGCTTTCATTTGATACCCAACTCAAAATTTT
>KZ651058.1:698455-750856 GCA_001010745.2 Gerris buenoi | reverse complement strand
ATATATATTATGAGAGAGAAAGAGATCGAGATATTATCAACAAAAAAAATGTATAATGATAATAGACAGAATAATAACATGAAGTTGTTTGTAAAAAAAAATGGGTAAAAGAGTTGAAGTAAAATATAAAAGAAAGTCTGAAATATGAATTCTATTAGAGATGGTAAAGTTTGTCATAATGGCTACATAAGTAACAAACTGAATTTAGACTCCAAGACAGGAGACAAATTCAAACCAGTACATAATATATTACAAGCGTAGGACTCACAACACCTCACAAGGAAAATAGAACTGGAATAACATTCTACATCACCCTCGTTTTCCTACTAACTTTCAACCATATATTGGCGCCTAAATCCGGGGAAAAAACTTATTTTTTCCCTCCTTCCCTCGTGTTCAAGTTATTTTCCATATTGCTTTTTAACGCGGAGGTTAAGTTTTTTTTTTCTCATCGCTTCCAAATCCCAGAGAAAGTTTAGCAGGAGAATATTTTGTTCAAAGTTTTTTATGGGGGAGCTTCTTCCGTACTTGATCATTTCAGATGCGAGACTCTTCTCTCTTTTCCAACAGCTTTCCATCATTAAATGATTTGGAATAATGTATTTCTTCTCTCGCAGAGAAGTTATTTTCTTCGGGAGTTTTCTTGTACTTTTTTTTCGCCCTTCTCGCCATTTAGAATTTGTATAGTTGATATTTTTATTTATGAGTTCTCGGTTATTCTCGGGAGGAAGTAGAAGAAAATATATTTTCGTCAGTAAAGTTAGAATGCTAGAACGGTTCTTAGTAAGATGGCTCTAGTCAAAGAAAGCCCTCTTTTCATCTGTTAAGGACTCCAAGACCCTATTTTAAGGGTCACTGGTAGAAGGACTCGTCGGTCCAATTTTAAGAGCCCTATCCTTAATACCGAGGGAAAGAGCCTCTTTTTCCCTCTATTTTAAAAAGCTCAGTTGGGAATCCTATTTGGAAGTTTAAAGAGGTGGATTCCCCCAGGGGTCTTAGGCCGGTCACATTCAGTTAATATTATATCGTTTTCCATATGATCCCATCTCTATTTCTTTCTAAATATCCTATTTGGAAATTGTTTTAACATCTAATAATATCTATAGTTACTTTCGAGACTCAAGTAAAGTAGCTAAATTCTACAACGAAATTGTTTTAATAAAATCAGTTTATATTGTTGCTATTTAGTAATTACTATGATTTTCTTTTTACAATCTCCTCTGTATTTGTTTTTATCTATAGAATTAGGCTTATAAAATCGTACATTTACATTTATCTGTAATGAAACGGCTGTGAACGTTATATTTAAATATATTTACTAAATAAAATAAAATATATTTTATCTCTCTTGGGACAACATTCGAAAAATGTACGCTTATGAAGTGCAATTATAGTATTTAACAAGTAGAGATAACAATTATTTAATAACAAATAAATGGTTGTACGTTTAAAATTATCAATAACAATTAACTATACAATCTAAACTATATTATCTAGCCGATACTTTACACAATAATTAGGAACATTTACAGATTTATTGAAAACTATCTGAATACGGTATCTTTCCATATAAAAGCACCTCATTTAATCTAGTTAATCTCAAGGTCGATACACCAAAAGTCTGTACTGTATCGTATTGAAGTTACAATACATGTAAACACCTTACTGTATCAAGACCGTATTAGGGCATGCGCTGTTTTATTTTCTCACCTGGGTTACCTGAAACATTTACCGTACAAATGAAACCTTCTTTCACAGGAATCATAATTTATCAAGTGTCTAAAATAGGAACTTTTCTAATGACGTCAGACCTGTATCCAAATATTTTCATATAAAATAACTCACTAAGGTCTTGTAAATGAACATCAATTAAATCAATAAAATATATATACAATTATATACACAAAATATATACAAATATATGGAATAATGAACCAAATCTATTTATTTTTAATAAATACACCATATAAACGTAGCTAATAATTCTTGGTTCAGCAGCTCATGGAAAGCAGCTTTTTATACAATTATATGCTACTAGCTGGATACCCGTGCTTCGCTACGAAGTGTTTTTAAATTTGATAAGTTTATAAACTACCAGGAAAGCATACAAATTATTTTACTATGCGAGAATATCTAGATACTATCCCTAAATAAAAATATGACAAAACTGTACATAACAACAATTACTGTACTCTTAAAGAGCATTTCAACGATATGCATCATGAAGATAAGGGGTATTCATTACTTGCACCCCGTACCCCTTTGAACCAAAATTTATAGTTTTAAAATTCATGTAAACAGTTACCTTCCCCTTGCTTTGAAGGTCAAGTGTGCAAATTTTCATCGAGATCGGAATAAAACTGTAGATTTGTATAAAAGAACATGCATATGTACACACATCACACATAATATGTTGACTTTTATATACATATATAGATATAGATATAAATGTCCATTACCTGTCCTTCCCATTACTTTGTCATTTGTACCCCGTACACATAACAACAATTACTGTACTGATTATGCATCATGAAAATGAAGGGTAATCTTTACTTGTACCCCGTACCCCTGTGTACCAAAATTTTAATTTCGTAATCTCATGTAGACAGTGACCTTCACCTTGTTTTAAAGAAAAAGTGTGTAAATATTAATCAAATTAGGATAAAAGACATACCCTCATACGGATACACTTTTTTTATATAAGATATAGCTATATTTTTCAATTATATCCCCCTCCTAAGTGAAAATATGATAAAACTGTACATAACCACAATTACTGTCCTCTTAAAGAGCTTTTCAACNAAATCTAAGCCTTTTTATACAATTATATGCTATAATGAATAAAATCTAAGCCTTTTTATACAATTATATGCTATAATGAATAAAATCTAAGCCTTTTTATACAATTATATGCTATAATGAATAAAATCTAAGCCTTTTTATACAATTATATGCTATAATGAATAAAATCTAAGCCTTTTTATACAATTATATGCTATAATGAATAAAATCTAAGCCTTTTTATACAATTATATGCTATAATGAATAAAATCTAAGCCTTTTTATACAATTATATGCTATAATGAATAAAATCTAAGCCTTTTTATACAATTATATGCTATAATGAATAAAATCTAAGCCTTTTTATACAATTATATGCTATAATGAATAAAATCTAAGCCTTTTTATACAATTATATGCTATAATGAATAAAATCTAAGCCTTTTTATACAATTATATGCTATAATGAATAAAATCTAAGCCTTTTTATACAATTATATGCTATAATGAATAAAATCTAAGCCTTTTTATACAATTATATGCTATAATGAATAAAATCTAAGCCTTTTTATACAATTATATGCTATAATGAATAAAATCTAAGCCTTTTTATACAATTATATGCTATAATGAATAAAATCTAAGCCTTTTTATACAATTATATGCTATAATGAATAAAATCTAAGCCTTTTTATACAATTATATGCTATAATGAATAAAATCTAAGCCTTTTTATACAATTATATGCTATAATGAATAAAATCTAAGCCTTTTTATACAATTATATGCTATAATGAATAAAATCTAAGCCTTTTTATACAATTATATGCTATAATGAATAAAATCTAAGCCTTTTTATACAATTATATGCTATAATGAATAAAATCTAAGCCTTTTTATACAATTATATGCTATAATGAATAAAATCTAAGCCTTTTTATACAATTATATGCTATAATGAATAAAATCTAAGCCTTTTTATACAATTATATGCTATAATGAATAAAATCTAAGCCTTTTTATACAATTATATGCTATAATGAATAAAATCTAAGCCTTTTTATACAATTATATGCTATAATGAATAAAATCTAAGCCTTTTTATACAATTATATGCTATAATGAATAAAATCTAAGCCTTTTTATACAATTATATGCTATAATGAATAAAATCTAAGCCTTTTTATACAATTATATGCTATAATGAATAAAATCTAAGCCTTTTTATACAATTATATGCTATAATGAATAAAATCTAAGCCTTTTTATACAATTATATGCTATAATGAATAAAATCTAAGCCTTTTTATACAATTATATGCTATAATGAATAAAATCTAAGCCTTTTTATACAATTATATGCTATAATGAATAAAATCTAAGCCTTTTTATACAATTATATGCTATAATGAATAAAATCTAAGCCTTTTTATACAATTATATGCTATAATGAATAAAATCTAAGCCTTTTTATACAATTATATGCTATAATGAATAAAATCTAAGCCTTTTTATACAATTATATGCTATAATGAATAAAATCTAAGCCTTTTTATACAATTATATGCTATAATGAATAAAATCTAAGCCTTTTTATACAATTATATGCTATAATGAATAAAATCTAAGCCTTTTTATACAATTATATGCTATAATGAATAAAATCTAAGCCTTTTTATACAATTATATGCTATAATGAATAAAATCTAAGCCTTTTTATACAATTATATGCTATAATGAATAAAATCTAAGCCTTTTTATACAATTATATGCTATAATGAATAAAATCTAAGCCTTTTTATACAATTATATGCTATAATGAATAAAATCTAAGCCTTTTTATACAATTATATGCTATAATGAATAAAATCTAAGCCTTTTTATACAATTATATGCTATAATGAATAAAATCTAAGCCTTTTTATACAATTATATGCTATAATGAATAAAATCTAAGCCTTTTTATACAATTATATGCTATAATGAATAAAATCTAAGCCTTTTTATACAATTATATGCTATAATGAATAAAATCTAAGCCTTTTTATACAATTATATGCTATAATGAATAAAATCTAAGCCTTTTTATACAATTATATGCTATAATGAATAAAATCTAAGCCTTTTTATACAATTATATGCTATAATGAATAAAATCTAAGCCTTTTTATACAATTATATGCTATAATGAATAAAATCTAAGCCTTTTTATACAATTATATGCTATAATGAATAAAATCTAAGCCTTTTTATACAATTATATGCTATAATGAATAAAATCTAAGCCTTTTTATACAATTATATGCTATAATGAATAAAATCTAAGCCTTTTTATACAATTATATGCTATAATGAATAAAATCTAAGCCTTTTTATACAATTATATGCTATAATGAATAAAATCTAAGCCTTTTTATACAATTATATGCTATAATGAATAAAATCTAAGCCTTTTTATACAATTATATGCTATAATGAATAAAATCTAAGCCTTTTTATACAATTATATGCTATAATGAATAAAATCTAAGCCTTTTTATACAATTATATGCTATAATGAATAAAATCTAAGCCTTTTTATACAATTATATGCTATAATGAATAAAATCTAAGCCTTTTTATACAATTATATGCTATAATGAATAAAATCTAAGCCTTTTTATACAATTATATGCTATAATGAATAAAATCTAAGCCTTTTTATACAATTATATGCTATAATGAATAAAATCTAAGCCTTTTTATACAATTATATGCTATAATGAATAAAATCTAAGCCTTTTTATACAATTATATGCTATAATGAATAAAATCTAAGCCTTTTTATACAATTATATGCTATAATGAATAAAATCTAAGCCTTTTTATACAATTATATGCTATAATGAATAAAATCTAAGCCTTTTTATACAATTATATGCTATAATGAATAAAATCTAAGCCTTTTTATACAATTATATGCTATAATGAATAAAATCTAAGCCTTTTTATACAATTATATGCTATAATGAATAAAATCTAAGCCTTTTTATACAATTATATGCTATAATGAATAAAATCTAAGCCTTTTTATACAATTATATGCTATAATGAATAAAATCTAAGCCTTTTTATACAATTATATGCTATAATGAATAAAATCTAAGCCTTTTTATACAATTATATGCTATAATGAATAAAATCTAAGCCTTTTTATACAATTATATGCTATAATGAATAAAATCTAAGCCTTTTTATACAATTATATGCTATAATGAATAAAATCTAAGCCTTTTTATACAATTATATGCTATAATGAATAAAATCTAAGCCTTTTTATACAATTATATGCTATAATGAATAAAATCTAAGCCTTTTTATACAATTATATGCTATAATGAATAAAATCTAAGCCTTTTTATACAATTATATGCTATAATGAATAAAATCTAAGCCTTTTTATACAATTATATGCTATAATGAATAAAATCTAAGCCTTTTTATACAATTATATGCTATAATGAATAAAATCTAAGCCTTTTTATACAATTATATGCTATAATGAATAAAATCTAAGCCTTTTTATACAATTATATGCTATAATGAATAAAATCTAAGCCTTTTTATACAATTATATGCTATAATGAATAAAATCTAAGCCTTTTTATACAATTATATGCTATAATGAATAAAATCTAAGCCTTTTTATACAATTATATGCTATAATGAATAAAATCTAAGCCTTTTTATACAATTATATGCTATAATGAATAAAATCTAAGCCTTTTTATACAATTATATGCTATAATGAATAAAATCTAAGCCTTTTTATACAATTATATGCTATAATGAATAAAATCTAAGCCTTTTTATACAATTATATGCTATAATGAATAAAATCTAAGCCTTTTTATACAATTATATGCTATAATGAATAAAATCTAAGCCTTTTTATACAATTATATGCTATAATGAATAAAATCTAAGCCTTTTTATACAATTATATGCTATAATGAATAAAATCTAAGCCTTTTTATACAATTATATGCTATAATGAATAAAATCTAAGCCTTTTTATACAATTATATGCTATAATGAATAAAATCTAAGCCTTTTTATACAATTATATGCTATAATGAATAAAATCTAAGCCTTTTTATACAATTATATGCTATAATGAATAAAATCTAAGCCTTTTTATACAATTATATGCTATAATGAATAAAATCTAAGCCTTTTTATACAATTATATGCTATAATGAATAAAATCTAAGCCTTTTTATACAATTATATGCTATAATGAATAAAATCTAAGCCTTTTTATACAATTATATGCTATAATGAATAAAATCTAAGCCTTTTTATACAATTATATGCTATAATGAATAAAATCTAAGCCTTTTTATACAATTATATGCTATAATGAATAAAATCTAAGCCTTTTTATACAATTATATGCTATAATGAATAAAATCTAAGCCTTTTTATACAATTATATGCTATAATGAATAAAATCTAAGCCTTTTTATACAATTATATGCTATAATGAATAAAATCTAAGCCTTTTTATACAATTATATGCTATAATGAATAAAATCTAAGCCTTTTTATACAATTATATGCTATAATGAATAAAATCTAAGCCTTTTTATACAATTATATGCTATAATGAATAAAATCTAAGCCTTTTTATACAATTATATGCTATAATGAATAAAATCTAAGCCTTTTTATACAATTATATGCTATAATGAATAAAATCTAAGCCTTTTTATACAATTATATGCTATAATGAATAAAATCTAAGCCTTTTTATACAATTATATGCTATAATGAATAAAATCTAAGCCTTTTTATACAATTATATGCTATAATGAATAAAATCTAAGCCTTTTTATACAATTATATGCTATAATGAATAAAATCTAAGCCTTTTTATACAATTATATGCTATAATGAATAAAATCTAAGCCTTTTTATACAATTATATGCTATAATGAATAAAATCTAAGCCTTTTTATACAATTATATGCTATAATGAATAAAATCTAAGCCTTTTTATACAATTATATGCTATAATGAATAAAATCTAAGCCTTTTTATACAATTATATGCTATAATGAATAAAATCTAAGCCTTTTTATACAATTATATGCTATAATGAATAAAATCTAAGCCTTTTTATACAATTATATGCTATAATGAATAAAATCTAAGCCTTTTTATACAATTATATGCTATAATGAATAAAATCTAAGCCTTTTTATACAATTATATGCTATAATGAATAAAATCTAAGCCTTTTTATACAATTATATGCTATAATGAATAAAATCTAAGCCTTTTTATACAATTATATGCTATAATGAATAAAATCTAAGCCTTTTTATACAATTATATGCTATAATGAATAAAATCTAAGCCTTTTTATACAATTATATGCTATAATGAATAAAATCTAAGCCTTTTTATACAATTATATGCTATAATGAATAAAATCTAAGCCTTTTTATACAATTATATGCTATAATGAATAAAATCTAAGCCTTTTTATACAATTATATGCTATAATGAATAAAATCTAAGCCTTTTTATACAATTATATGCTATAATGAATAAAATCTAAGCCTTTTTATACAATTATATGCTATAATGAATAAAATCTAAGCCTTTTTATACAATTATATGCTATAATGAATAAAATCTAAGCCTTTTTATACAATTATATGCTATAATGAATAAAATCTAAGCCTTTTTATACAATTATATGCTATAATGAATAAAATCTAAGCCTTTTTATACAATTATATGCTATAATGAATAAAATCTAAGCCTTTTTATACAATTATATGCTATAATGAATAAAATCTAAGCCTTTTTATACAATTATATGCTATAATGAATAAAATCTAAGCCTTTTTATACAATTATATGCTATAATGAATAAAATCTAAGCCTTTTTATACAATTATATGCTATAATGAATGCCACGGGGTTGGCGGGTCGCTCCATCAGTTGTATAAACCATTCACAAACAAAGTCGCCACTATTCAAACCACCAATTCCACCACACAAACCATTCGCAACTGTACTTTACTTTAAGTTGCTATCCATTTATATGACAATGGTTGGTGGATAGTGACAGTGGGTGCCCTTGCTTCTAAAGCATTAATGCAGAATCGTAATTGAAGAATCACTAGCAGTGATTCTTCAAATCCCCCCAATTTGGCCAATTTAAGTTCAGGTACTGGAAAAAAATAATAAGATAAATAAGGAGATAACTTTACAAGAATAATCATTTATTTATTCTTAGCTCTTTTGCGTTATAAATTAAAGATATCTTTACAACAACAAAAAATTAATTAAATGAAACTCCATTCGAAGTATTTGCTTTTAAAAAATAATTTCTCATTATTCTCTTAAGTAATAACAAGATTAGATGTTTCTCTTTGTTCTTTGTTGCTTTACATGCTATTGCTGTTTTTTGTTTTTATAATTCTTGATTTAAGTGGAACTAACGATTCGTGCCCTAATTGCTAATTGAAATAATTCAGGGTTGAAAGAAGGGAAAACAAGCAGATTGAAAATACTAAGTAATTGAAGAGAGAAGAAAATAGGGTGAGGAAATGGCCGATATAAATCCAACCTCCACTCTTGTTTCTTTTTACTTATAATTACAAGCTAACTCTTCGGACGCCTCCCTTTCTTTCTGGGCCTCTTTATAATTTACGATTCTTTAAACTTTTATAATTCCTCGTCACTGGTTTACTACTTCTAACTTAAATTAGTTTTTCTTTTGTTTTTTTCCCCCACCCTTTTCTTTTTTATCATCGATGAAAATTAGACTAATTTGATCGTCGGTTGTTAAAGAAACACGTGTAATGAAGAAATAACATCGGTTTTCTTTCAGATAAATTGAATTGGGTTCAATGTATCCTCCTTAAACTTTCAGTGATTTAGGCTGAGCGTTGAAAAAGAAGAAGAAGAAAAGCTTTATTAATAAAAAAAAATATTTCTGGTTAAATTTCACAAAATATAAGCCAACCCCTATGGTCTCACAGGGCCGCCAGGAGGAGGTTATGTAACTTAAAAAAATATAAATTGTAAAAAAAAGAGGTGGTAAAGGAAAGATTATGGTTACTTCTTTAGATTATTACTCCCCTATGTTTTTTTTTAAGAATATAAATGATTTTGACAATGGGATATTTAGTCCAATGTATTTTAGGATAAAGAAATATCACACTTCTGATTTATAAGGGGAGTAACAACCTAAAGAAGTGGCAATTAATGTCTCACTTATTGGATTAAAAGAGGAAGAATAGAATTCAACTTCGGGAAGGTTAGTAGGTTACAGTCATACAGGTTACTTTTATAAGTTTTTGGGTTTAATTAGATAAAAGTGGATTTCAAAAAGTTTTAATATTAGTAATATATAAAAACTAGACACAATTATATAAATAAATTAGCAAATAAACGATAGAGTAGCAGACCAGTTATGAGTATTGTTAGAGTTCTAAAAACCAGCAAAAGAGATCAGTGTAATAAGCATAGATATCTTTTATATAATCGAGTAGTGTCCCGACAACGGGTGACGGCAACGGCGACGGGCGGTGGAAACGGCGACGGGCGACGACTCACCTCTAAATGATTTATAACGTTAAAAATTGATGAGCCATAAGCTGAGATTGAACCAGTGACCTCCAACACATGAGGCGGGTCCTCTACCGCTGAGCCAGCACCTTGCACTGAAGCTACTAGCATAAAACTTACAATTTAACAGTAAATATCTATTTAAATTTTTTGACCATATTTTATTCTGCTCGCTTGTCACTTGCTTTCTGCAGTCATTTGAAAGAAAGTGGGGATTTGCCTAAATATTCTACGTTTCTAAGAGTTTTCAAAACGGTTTTGAAAACGGATTAGGGATTCAATAACCCCATGGACACAGTAATTTCATTAAATACCTACAGTATATTTTAATTTAAAATTTTTCTATCGCATTAGAATTATATCAAAAATATTTTTTTTATAGTTCAAGCTTACTGGGTTTGATTAGGAAGGTAAGGCGTTATGTTGGTACACCTGGTGATTACCAGCCAGTCGGTTTGTTTTAATTTTCGTATACAATCTGATTTTCGGCTCAGATAGTCACTATTTCGTTGGGTATTCAGGCGTTAGTTTAATAAAATGTTCTGATATTTTGGATGATTTGTCGATGGTAAAGAATAGAGATGGCAATGCCTGGATTTTTTTTAATTTTTGGCCATGTGTGAAACGCAACGTGACAATATATATATGTATAATCATTAACACTATCGATATTATTAAAATCCTAGACCTACATTATTATTAAATTGAGATTTTTTTATTTAAATTTTATAATGTTTTTTAAATGATTAAATAGCAATCGGCACTGACATCTATTTTAAATAAACCTTGAGAGAAATTACTGTAATCAAATGCTTATATATATCTTATATATATATATAAATAAATGATTTATATTTATATATATATAAAAGCATTTATATTTATATATATATAAATATAAATGCTTATATATATATATATATATAAATGTGTATATGTGTGTGAAGTTTAACAAAGAAAAAAAAGTTTATTTTAGGTAAATAAGTGAAGACCGGTTTTGTCCTTGTTTTTCTGAAGGGGATCCGGGAAAAGGACAGTTTTGTGAAAAGAAAAACCCGACTTACTTTGATCCTGACTCCAATTTCCACGTTCCTTTTTATTATGTGCTTTGTGAGAAAAAGCCCTCTTTTTTCCTGGGTTGTGGAGGATAAAATATAAAAAAAGAGAAATAGGAAGGGGAAAAGGAATGAGCCTTGGGGAATTCCTGTTAGCTTTGTATTTCCTGTATTGATAAAGTACAAAGCTATTTCAACATTTCTTTTTAATTAGTAGTGTAACTTTTTCTTTTTTTTGCCTCTCTTTCTTTATCTGCTTTTTTTTTATTAAGTGGTAACAGAAGAAAAACTTTAAGAGTTTATAAATTAACAACCTAAAAAACTTAGACTTAACAATCCGTTAATTGAGCTACAAACATTTAAGTTACCTACCTACAACAAGAAGTAACTGGTTTCAAAACGTAATTTTTGGTCACATAATATACAAGTATAAAGTATACATAACTACATTATCCCGAAGTTCTTTCTTACATAAAGATCTTTCATATTTTACGATTTTGGTAATATTCATACTACGGTCCCGGCGCTGGAGTCTATTTTTCTCTGTCTTTTTCCCGTAGTTAATAATAATTATAATTTGATTTAAAATAAATATATTTTTGTGCAAGTTTAGGAACATTCTCATCCATCTGCCCTATAAGTTTTGGAGGACATCAGGGTAGTATTCTTTGACCTTTTCTATATTCTTTCTAAACACATGACAGCCCTCAAGAACCTTCCTCATTTCTTGCCACCTTCAGTGTTTGTAAAGATATGTGTATGTGTGTGTATTATTATTATTATTATTATTATTATTATTATTATTATTATTATTATTATTATTATAACCCATGTTTAATTTCAATGTTAACATTCGTCTAATAATATGATGCGAGCTAGGAATTTGCCACACTAATTGGCTGGTAATTTCCTCCGATTTTCAGAGAATAGTTATTATTATGTAACAAATACGATTAAGTTTCTGTAGTTCACTTGAACCTAGAAATATCTGTATAATGCACGTGGTACGTATCGTAATTCATTAACAGTATTTGAAATCAGTGATATTTTCATTAAAATTAGTTTATCCATCATACAACAGAGTCGTCGCATTTTCGATATCATTGTCTCAACCCAAGAGATAAAAAAGTTTTGCTCAGCTGTCATTCTGAAGGAGCCACAAGCTCACATTCTGGACTGCTTTGGACAGTCAGAGGCAGCCTTCCTTTTACTTACAACCTCATCCCGAAGTCTTTTCTTACAAAAATATATTTTTGTGCTAGATCAGGAACCTTTTCCTCATCCATCTGTCTTGTAAGTTGCTTCAGGGCAGTATTCGTTGACCTCTAAACACATGACTTCACCCAACAGTCTTCCACATTCCTTGTCATCTTCAGTCCACCAAGACCCTCTAATTGCATCTAATCACCTTCTCCGTCTTGAACCTTGGTTAAGTAAATGGAGGATCAGGATTAACGGGCAGAATCGTTTAAATATCTGTTTAACTCTTCGGTATAGCACCTGTCCTCCTTTCATTCTTAACCACGTTTTCCTTTCTCAATCTAGTACTTCTGTTACCTTGGCCTACGCCTTGATGAAAGGCTCGCTGCAAAATACTAGTAGCACCGACATCTCAAGGAGTATCTACTAAATCCTAGGTATAACTAAATAATGCGGTTTAAATCCCGTTTGGACCTATAAGGAGGTTTTGGTAAGGCATAAACCCTTAATTTTGGAAGAGAAACCAAGTAAATGACTGCCAATTTTACCAAAGTAAGAACTCAAAATTGTATCTTGAAGACTCGTCCACTACTTTGGTTCCTTCAATAAGAGTCTTAGTTCGTAACATTCGGGATATTCGAAACTACACAAATTCGAGTTGGTCTTCCCACCTGCTCGTCAGCCCTATCAAGCCCACAAAATTAAACTAAACCAATCTTTCATAATGCCCGAAGAACAACAAATTTGATAGTCTATAGATCAGGTAGATCAGATAGTCCAACATAGATTTAGGAGACAGCAAGACGAGGTATCACGTGAAATGGATGAATTTGACTGCCTTTTCTTTGAAATTTGCAACGTTATCACTAAAGTGATTGTTCACATTATTCTTTCTTTAGAAACAATTAGTGAATTAATGTATAGTTTGCATAACAACTGTAGCTAAAAGTATTTTCCCACCTCTACCACTAACGTCTGTCGTAAATTTAGCCTAACTTTAAACAATATTAAAATCAGTTGAGAAGTTATTAAAAAGTAATTTTATCCCAGACTGTAATCTAGTTTTCAATGTTTGCCAACTTGGTATTTAGTTAAGAAAGATTAGCGGGGGATAATCTTGTAAATTTTATCACAGTGAAGCCCCCCGTGCCAAGGTTACCATATTTGCATATCTAGTTAAAAGCGTTGCATGTTTCCTCTTTGTTTCGTCTATTAGATTTAGCCACTGTTTACTGTCAACGTTTATATTTTGAATCGGTTAACAGCCCCGAACTGCTTCATGCATAATCCAATCAAAATGTTAATTAGAGTTCAAAATGGCTGATTCAATACAAAATATCGGGTCGTCGCTTCTATCAGAAAACTCTTAAACAAGTTATAGTATTTTAATGTTTCATCAATTAAATTTTATTTAATAACTTTCGCTAAAGGAGCATTATTAGTGCTCGTGACAATATAAATTTAAAATATTTTTAAGGTAAATTGTTCAAATAATTTAGGTTAAAGATTATATAAAGCAAGAGGTTGTTTGTTTATTTATTTGAAGCGGGAAATGTGTGCGTGGTTAAGCCTGGAAAAATCTTCAGCAAAACACGATTTTGCCGCCTAGGCAGCCAAATCGCATTTTGCTGCGTATTGTAAAGTTTTCTTTAAACCTCAGAGAAATTGCATTTTCATGCCAAAAAAAACAGTTCAATAATGCGTAATTTTGCTGCCGCTTGTAGGAAAAAATATTTGTACATCCTATATCTATACATATAAATGAAAATGAATGTTTGTTTTTCTGTATGTCTTTTATGCCAATATTGTGTAATATTGCATAATATTAGTAGAACCACTCGAATGAATGACCATGACTATGAGTCTTTACACGAACTTATAGGCTCGTTTTAGTTCTTAAGTAATCGCTAAGAAATCTTTTTACGATCCACCATCTTGATTCAAGATGACGGCCATTTATATCCAAAATGATAAGTATGACAATTTCTCCCTAACTAATAATTACAATAATAGTGTACTAGAACCTTCAAATTCGTATTTCTGATTCTTCAAAAACGCTGAAATAAATGCACAAGTACATGTATATTATCAAATTTTAATATAAATGTTCCATATAAGACAACATTATTTAAGTAAATAAACTATTTATAAGGTTATTAACTTATAAAAGATTTTATATAAGAGGGAAAAAATAAAAGGGGCGTAGTTAGGACGTAATTGCTGTAAATATAATTCAGAATTTACGTATAGGAAGACATTTCTTCACTCGAGTATTGTATAATGGCAGAAAGAAAACCCGTGGCATAGAAATCCTGTTTTAAAAATAGGGAAATGCTGTTTTTTCCCCGTACAGGAGAGAGGGTAAAACTTGTTGAAGGGAACAAGGAAGAGAGGGGGGAAATGTAAGAACGGTTCAGTAAATACGTATCCGACCAAATTCTATTTGAAAGCTTGCCTGGAGGATTGTCGGTCCTAAGAGAAAGATTTCAAAATCCTACCACCCGATGTTCTCTGTATCGTTGAACTGGGATTTCTCCCCCCTTTTTTTCAACCCAGGAACATTCGGAGGTTCGTGTCCGAGTATATGTTCTCATCCTTATTCGTGTACATATTGAATGTTCCTTGTATTTGATACTGGTCCAATAAAAAAGCATTTCTACTACTATAGCGAAAGAGTAAAAATGAAATGCCGATATCATTTTTACTCTTTCGTATATTCACCCACTTATGTGGTATCTATCTAAAATTTTCTTTTTAAATAATAGTTCCATTACATCTGATTCATGCTAGCGTATGGTCACCTTCGGAGGTAATGATAATAAAAAATATAGATTAGGAACTACTAAAATAATCTAAATCTATACAAGTATAAAGGTATATTAAATTCTAATAACACTTACTAATTCACTGAAATATCATAATATTTCTAGAACCACTCGAATCAATGACCTGGAAAAGGAACCTGTGTATAAGGTTCCTTTTAGTCCTTAAGTACCCGGTGAAGAATTTTTTTTACAATCCTTCATCTTGATTCAAGATGACGGCCATTTAAAGCCAAAATAATATGACAATTTCTTCGTAACTAATTGCAATTGAACCTTGAAATTCATATCACTGTGTATACCTATATAAAATCCTTATACCTCTGACTGATTCCCTGACATATCATAATATTTCTAGAACCACTCGAATCAATGACTATGACATTTTGTGTATAAGGTTCTTTTTAGTTCTTAATAAATTCTCGCTTAGAAATCTTTTACGATCCACCATCTTGATTCATGTTGACAGCCAGGGCCGTCCCTAGGGCTTCAGGCGCCCGCGCCCGGGTCAAAGTCATCTGTGGCGCCCCCCGCTTCCCCCTCCCCCCTATTGCCATTTACCTATTAGTTTAAGATGGGGGACCTGTAAAAAATACGTAAATTCGTATTACTGCTTCTTTAAAACGCTGAAATAAAGGTATTTATAATCATAAAAATAACACACTCCATAGCGAAGTACGAGAACTGAGCTAGAAATATTTATATGAAATTTTTTTTAGAATAGACCGATCTTATATTAGATAAGTCTCCAATCTTATATTAAGTATGGAAGATCTGTGAATAGATTAAATCTCTAGTAAAAACAAAAATGGCGTTAAGTCCAAAAATGTCAAAAATAAAAAAAAGTATTAACTTTTTTAAATCCGCGAAAAATTATCTACAGAATGGCACAAAGAGGGTAATTCTAGCCTGTTTTTTCGAGCTTAATAGATAAAGGGTTAAGTTTGTAAGAAGTATGTAAAGCCAAGTTTTAAGGGTTTAACTAAATTTAACGCCTTTGTACGTTCTCTGATGAGATATCTGATTTTTTTAGTATAAAGAGCAGAAGTTAACTTACACGTATCGTATGTATGTCATTCAACACCTTCATGCTATTATTGTAATATGATCCAACTTGATTGGTTAAACATACTTAATATAGAATTGAAATTCAGTTATTCCAGCTTAATAATGCTGATAATACACTATTAATGAACAACATACAAATTATTATAAACCATCTTAAATTTTACGAATTTTGGTCCAGAGGAGTTCCCTTATAAAAAAAATTAAAAATAAGGGGACTAACACCAACAATCTAAAGATTGTTACTCCCCTTGTAAAAACAGAAGTTTGATTTTCCTTTGTCCCAAAGTACATTTGACTAAACATCCCTTTGTCTAAATAGTTATTAAGTCAAAGTCATTTATATTCTGAAATAAAAACGTAGGGGAGTAACAGTCTAAAGAAGTACCCACTTTTTAAGTATGTAGACGCAGAAGAAGCAGTTCTGTAATGGGTAAAAATTGTACGGGATAAAAATCTTTCAGGACAACTAATTTTTTACCTAAAAAATATTTTGACCTGTAAATAGTATATTTTCAATACGAAATTTCTTTATGACGAACTTTTTGTCTGGAATACCAATTTCGTTATACGGAGGTCCCACTGTATAATATATTCTTAGAAGATGACTCAAGTAAGATATTTCTGGTATCCTAGTCGAAGACAATGAAATTGGAAATCACTGATTCTAATCTTTAATATCGATTTTTTCAGGAACTGTTGCGCATTTTAATAAACTAAACGTGATTGTATAAGCGGATATGGACACTCAATATATTATATTTAATACCCATTTATCTTTATTTATATTATAATTCTTATTTTTAAAGCCCGTGTACCAATAATTGTAATTTCCTAGTTATTCCTCGCTTAAGACTCACAGTTTGCAAATGTTTAAAAACAAGATTTATTACACCATTTTTTTAAAATTATTGTTTCAAATATTTTTTTTAAAACATTTATTATTATATATTGAATTTTTTAATTTATTATTTTACATTAAATTTTTAATTTATTGTTTTACATCAAATTTATATAATTATGATTTTTTTTTTTTAATTGCATTGATTAACTTATATAATATTGATGTGCTAATTTATGTAATTTATTTTTCGTTATTTGGTTACATAATCTAAAAACTCATAAAGTGATAATGTTTTATGAATCTTCATCTCAAAAGCTCTAATTATTCTTCTAACGTACGAATCATTTTTTAGGCCATTTATAGTTGTAACTGTATTATAATTTCAAATAAAAAATATTCCTTTGTCCCAAAGTACATTGGACCTAACAACCCTTTTGTCTTAATAGTTCTTTAGACTGAGTAATGTATGGATAATTATATCCATTTATATTCTAAACAAAAAAAAAATAAAAAAATAAAATAAAAAATAAAAAAAACATTGGGGAGTAACAATCTAATGAAGTACCGACTATTTTATATGCACTTTTTAATTATTATCGATAAAATGTTAAAATATTTAGATAGGGATTTTTCTCCGACATAATATTTATTCTAATTATTTTTTTTAAATTTCTCTATAACTTTTTTAATAGCTTCTCTTTATTATTTCTTTTTTTTTCTTCATGATAAAAAAGTTATTATGTGTCATTAAAATAATATTTTTAAAATTGATGTTTATGACAAATTATAAAAAAATGTTACGTTACTTTTTTTCTTTAATAAAACTCCTTCTATAAAATAATTTATTGCATGATGTAGACGGTCAAAAGAGTTTGAAAATTCAGTACAAATAGTCATTATAAAATTAAATGTATTCGACCATTATCTCCAGTGCATAATGCATACATAAACATTATCTATAGAGGAATAACTTGAAACAATAACGTACAATCAACTATGGTTAAATATTTTTATAGCTATATGCAATTTTTTAATTAAAATTCCCTTTTTTTTCTTTTTCTTTATTTGTTAAAAATATTATAGTATTTAGTTAAAAAGTAAATTAAAATTATAATAAATTGAAACAATAAACTAAAATAATTATATTGTCATCACAGACTTATCGATGAATAAAATGCTAATAATAATAATTTATTGTATATTATTTGTAGTCACAGAAACTTGACAACAAACATGTTAGCAAAAACATTAGTTTATACTGCCCGTAGTTTATACATTAGTTAAGACGTGACCAGACTGCCGAACCGAACAGTGGAAACGAGCCGAGCACAGGTCTCTGCGCATGCCCAGTCTAAACTACGCCTGCGCATCTCAGACTGGGCATGCGCAGAGACCAATGCTCGGCTCGTTTCCCCTGTTCGGTTCGGCAGTCTGAACACGGCTTTATACATTATTTACATTTGTTTATATTACATCTGTTTATACTGATAATAAAACGAGTATTTTTCATTGGTAACGATAATGAACAGCTGACATGGGAGGACAGATGAAGTGGAGAATGTGACGACGGAAAGGATGAGGCTAGTAGGAAGTTAAGACGAGCTGAAGGAAGTATGAAAGGGCAACTGGTGAGATTACTAAAGTATTTACAGTGGCATGTGATCAATAGTTAACTGGGGCCGAAGTCAACGAGCGAGCAACAGCAGTAACTGATGTGTGGAGTAAATTTCTAAAGATCCTAAGATAAATCCTAAAGGTAAAGAGGAGTTGAAGGAATTATGCGTGAAGGAGGAACAACTGGAAAGCAAAAGTGAGTTTCGGGCTACGTTGATTAAACCACTTAAAGGAATTATTAATAGTTTTGGGACCAAGCGAAAATACAACCAACAAACATTCATCGGGAAACGATTAAGTTGAAAAGAGTGGGTCACAGAGATTAAGTATTTCCCTACTACAACTTTGGGCACTTCTTTAGATTGTGACTCCCATATTGAAATAAACAGAGGGGAGTAGCAATCTAAAGAATTTACACGGAATGTTCTTCTTTAGACTGTTACTACCCTTTTAAAAACAGAAGTGTGATATTCCTTTGTCCCAAAGTAAATTGTGATTTAGCAGTCATTTATATTAAAAAAAAATTATAGGGGAGTAACCATCTGAAGAAGTACCCAACTTTACCATTCCTAGGGAAATGAAACATTTCAAAACATTATTATTAGTAGTAGTAGTTTAGTACTTCCTACAGAACGGATAGGATGAACCACTTGTTCGAACCTTGCAATTAGGCCATCACTTAGGCCCTTTTTACGCCCCGTGGTGGAGAGTTCCAACTACTTCACACATCATACATTTGTACATTGTACCCCGAAGCGAGTATGGTATGGTCATTAGTAAGCTATATAAGCGTGCGTCAAAGCGTGGAGTATGAGTCCCCATAAAGGGTGTCCCTCGCCCTGCTCCTTCCTCGAACCATAGATACAAATCACATCATCATGAGAGTGGGGGAAGAGTGCCCCATAGGGGGTTTCCTTCTCTCCCCAAGTTACCTCGACTTATTGATAGCTAAGCAAGCGTCTTAAGACCGTTGGCCACCCTGGCTACCATTGCGGGTCTAAGTGATACAAGATTTTGAGTCTATGCTTAATCCCCAATCAATCTATGCTCAATTTTGCGCATCTTTCCTGGAGAGCTGAATTGCAGCCGGGCCGATTCTTCCCCGCAACAATGAAGTGTAACATTGAACCCCAGTTAGGTCAAAGCAAGTATAAAACAACTTTTAAATCTAAACATAAAAAAAAAATGAAATATCTCTCAAAGTGATTTTGTTCATCTAACTTTCTTTTTTTTAGAAAAAAGGTTAATTGTTATTTCATTAACCCCTCCCCATTATGATTAAATTATTTTTAAGCGCTAGGAGATTACGTCTAAAGTGATATGAAAAATTAAATTTTAGGGCAGGGTGGTTTTTATTTCAAATACAAATAGAGCATGATCACGAAACATTTGATGTTACAAAACACTCAATATTTAAATAAAAAAGTTTCCCGAGTTGTCTCGAACCCATTATTTACTTTTTCAATGACTTGAACCCACTATTTACATGATCAATGTCTTGAACCCATTATTTAATTTCTCAAATAAATTGGAAGTATAAAAAAGATAGGATAGAGATGATTTTCTGGGATTTTAACGGGTTTTTATGCTGCAAGAGAGCCTTTTTTTAAGATTCTATGCAAAATAAATTAAAATTTAGACTATGCGCATTAGTCAAACCATGTCGTGCCAATGCGCAGCTAAACCTAAACCACTAATCTCAGAACGAACCATAATTAATAAAGATGTGTTCAAATTTACAAATATCTATTCTATTCTATTTAGACAATAGTCAGAAAACCATAAGAATAAAATTCTTTATTACCTGCAATTGGCATCAATTCTTTGAATTAAATTTTATTTATTTCCATATTAATATGTTTATTTATTATATAGAGTAAATCAAGCGTAATTAAAACATAATTAACTAAATTAGTAATTAAATTATAGCTATTAGTGCTAATTACTATAATGTTATAGTATAATATATTATATTATTGTTCCATTACAGATTAATGTATATTAATATTTATCAATACTATATAATTGCAAATCATGGATAGTTAATTTTTAACAATGTTTCTCAAGTAATCAAAATCAATTACTAATAAGAGATTTTTGGGAATTATCTATGTATATAAAATAAATTTAAAAATTAAATTTTTAAATTTTTCATTAAATATATAAATTATAAAATCACACTGCTAAGTACGTATACATTGCTAACTTAAACCAAGTGACATTTTTGACATATAACAAAAATAAACAAAACAAGTCAAGTAACAGGGTTCCATAATAACATTTTTTCCCGTCTTTTTTAATCTTACGTTTACGCGAGCGTTGCGCGTGAACACTTGGGCAGATAACGTTTTCCAACGAACTCAGCCTGGGCACTGGTAAAATGAACATGTGTACCAAATTTCAACTAACTCGGTGATAGTTTACTTAAGTTATCGTCATCAGTAGATTTCAAGACGGTGATTTTGGTCCTTTTTTCGGATTCACTCCCGGGCTCCAGAACGTGCCATAAGAAACTTCGTTCCAAAAATACATTAAAAACTACACTTACAAGAACGGGAATCTAGCAAATAAATTAACATTAAACATAAAACATCTCTTAGTGAAGGTCGAATTATACGGTTTGTTTGATTTTAATTGTAATTATTATTTTATTTATCGTATACAACTACAATCACAATCACATGTATATATGTTATTGTACAAACGACCAATTCATTTCAGGTAAACCTATTTATAATTAAAACCACTTATTAAATCATGACTGATATCTTTAAATGAGATTTTCATTTGAATCTAACTTAAAACGTGTACTATTTCCTATTTCCTAGAATATGTTAGTAGGATAAACAGAGGACATGGGGATTAAGATAAAAAAGGATTCAGATGATAGATTAGGATTAACATTTCTTAGAAATATAAATAATTTTAATTGAAAATGTACATAATTTTAACATAAAAAAAATCGGGTACGTGGTACCTCGGAACTTTTCCTCACTTCAGAGGCCACTAAAGAGGCCTCTCCTGCTGCTTCGCAGCAGGAGGGAGCAGCATTGGACGTGGTCAGTACTTGGATGGGTCACCGTTCTAAACTAACTGATTTATTATCATTCATTAAAAAAAAAAACTTATTTTTAATACCTAATATTTTATTTAATTATTTGAAGTTTGGCGGTATTTTGACAGATGTAAACAAACTTTGACATCATCAAAATTATCGCACTAATAAATAATTATATTTACTTATAACTTTTAAACTAATTAATAGAATTTTATCGTTTTTTTTATATTTGTTCCTTAATTTTTTCCGGTTCCAACGATATGCTATAAGTCAAAAACCTATATGTAATTTCATTATTATTAACCGTCAAAGTTCAACTTCAAAATGGCGGCCAATATCAAAATGAAATTTGGTGGGCTTGTTTGTCATACAGAGAAGTAAATTCGTGCCAAATTTCAACTCGATCAGGACCTTTTTCGATTTATTACGATTTTTTTTTAATTTTTGCTGACTAAGCAAACTGGGTTTAAGATGGCGAAAAAAGTTGATTTTCCGGGCGGCACAACTACAGGTTAGGACTGATTTTTCTGCCAAGTTTCAACTCTCTAGGTTAAATACCTTGGGCGCTACGATGATAACACACACACACATACATACGTCATGCTGAAAACCACTCAGGAGGTTTTAAAAACGCCTAAAACGGATAATTCCGTTAAAATCTCGAAAAAAAATTGTTTGGTGAAAACAATACTTTTCCTACTATTAGTAGTGAGGAAAAGTAATAATGGGACTTTTTTTAGATTTTGACTAAATAACTATTAGAGTTCAAAGAGAGGTTTAGTCTAACATACTTCGGGACCTAGGATTATCAGACCTCTGTTTTTATAAGGGGAGTAACAGTCAAAAGAAGAACATTCCGTACACTTTCTTTAGATTGTTAATCCCCTCTGTTTTTTTTTTATAAGGTGAGTAACAATCTAAAGAAGTGCCAAAAAAACTACGACTTTTAGAATGATTATTTATTTATATTTAGTCTTTAAATATACGTTAGTAAATAATAAGAATAGAATAAGAGAATATAATAATAATAAAGTGAATTTAAATTCATCTTCTGATTAATTCAGTTGTGTATTTGTCTTCTAACGACTCTAAAATACAGAGAAACTGAACCAATTTTCATCGGTAGAAGAGAAAACTATCAAGTTTCATTCGTTAACAAGAGAATGCAAAGGGCCTTAATGATGCAATTCAATAGTGCCTCAGTTCGCCCTTCAACCCTCTAGAAGGTTGAATACTCTCCCACATTATTATTCATTTCCAGACAAACTCCCTACGTACAAAGCTTCCCTTGAGGAAAGATTTTAAACTCTAATTATCAAATTACAGACCTTGTTTTACTTCCCTTTTATAGTTCTCCGAATAATTATTACTCTTAGATACATTTTGTCTGCTATTTATGAAAAAAGGGAACAAAGTCATTTTCATACTCCTCTCTCGTATTTTACCGTATTTTATGTCAGGTCGTTAACTTCACGGGTTTATTTTTCATCACGAGCAATGATTTAATTACTTCAAACCTCCAAATGATTTAACATTGTAATAAAAGTCTTAATTATCCTTCTTTTATTACTCACTGTATATAAAGCCCGTCTGCTATAAACAAAAAACCAATACTCGTAATCCTACACCTTTATGTCATACCTTTTTGTGTAATTACAAAAAGTACAGAAAATGCTCAACTGATATGATTTGGAAGAAGAATGGGGATAAATAGAAGCAAAAAGTGTGAGCAAAAAAAATAGAGTTGTTTAGATGGATAATAGCACATCTAGACAAATAGGATCCTCATTGCAGAAGGTTCAAGTATTGTCTAAAGACATCAAAGCCTGAAAATCTGATTGGACATCTTATCTGTACTGACCAATAGAAAGTAAATTTGAAAAGTTTCTTGAAAACCTTAAGATTTTCTTGTGACAGTGTCATGATATCTAAAAGGTTGTTTAAAACCTTAAGATTTTCTTGTGACAGTGTCATGATATCTAAAAGGTTGTTTAAAACCTTAAGATTTTCCTGTGACAGTGTTATGTTATGACATCTTAAAGGTTGTTTGAAACCTTAAGATTTTCCTGCGACAGTGTCATGATATCTTAATGGTTGCTAAAAACCTCAAGATCTTCCTGTGACAGTGACATCATTAAGATCTTCCAGTGACCGTGTAGTGATTGATATCTTAAAGGTTGTTTAAAACCTGAAGATTTTATTTTAAATTTGCCATGACATATTAAAGGTTGCTTTAAAAAATAATTAGTTGTGGTACCACTTCATTATATCATGACTAGAGGGGTTGGTAGAAAGTAGCGATATTGTCACTTCAATTTTATATTAAAAATCACAAACGTGTTTCGACCTCTATACTATCATCGTCAGTGTGCGTGTTAACATAGTAAAAATGAATTCTGTAATAAGACAAACTAACAGTACAATGTGGGGGTAGACTAGGGCTGTGTGGTTAGAAGAATTACGGAAGGAACAAGGTAAGGGATATGGAGTTGAGATCGAAGGCGGATCCAAGTAAAAGTATGGTTCAGGTAAATCATTTTATTTACGATTGATACGAAATATAAACATTGTATCTGTTTAGATGCGTAGAAAGTTATTATTTACGTTCTTGTATTCATTACGCATGCGCGTCTCATAAATCTGAAGAATTCCTCTTTTTTACCGCCCTAGGGCGGTAAAAAAAGAAGAATTCATCACCTTTACGCACGATTAGCGAGTTTGTTTACATTTAACAAAACTAATTTGCTGTTTGATTAATTAAAGAAACTGTTTATATCGAGATTTTAGTGAAAAACAATGAGTGATTTAATTTAAGTGATCATGACGAAAATGAGGAAAATAATTACGCCTCCCGAAATAATTAATTCGGCACAAAATACAACAAATGAATTAAAGTCATCTTTATCTAAAGAGAAATACGAACTTACGTACAGGAAGTTTATTATTTTTTTCTGTATTCATTATTAAAATCTAACAATCGTAGATAAAGTACGGTACGCAACTCGTGCGAAAACGGCATTTTGCATTGCTCGTTTGGTTTTACTACCTGAAGATTTTTGTGACGGTCTTTGCAATGGTTATTCAATACCTGTTTTAGTATTGTGTAAACAGAGCAAAAATAATGTTTTATAATTGTACTCGTGTTGTCGGCAAAAAAATGGCAAATTAATGGCTGCACATTTCAATCATAAATTTCAAACATCCATAATGAAGTGCTTAATTTGGTTAATATATAAGTTTCACATCTCACGGATAGACAATTAATGTTATGTATTCAAGATAATCTCCATTCTTACCTATATCTCTATACGTATAAGATTAAAGTTTTGTCTGCACATTAATAAGAATTGAAAAATTCCAAACTGCAATTCGGTCGGTATTTTATTCTTAAAAATGGGAATGAATTATGTATAATATAATCGTGATTCTCTTCCAACGTAACTATTTAAGCATTTCATTTAATTTATTGGCCTACATGATAATTGGGAACATAACCACTTGAGCTGTATAAAATGAAATATAAAATTATAGCATATTATTATTTTTTTGGCACTTTCATAAGAAGATTTACAGAATCTCACTTCGTCTTTAACAATGTACCTTGGTGGTTTAAAATAGTTCGTTCATATTTCGTTCGTACTCCACAGAAATAAAAAGGTGTTTGGAATCGGGAAAAAATATCCATGTTGCAACAAAACATTTTCAAGCGAGGAATAAAAAGATAAAAAAAAAAAAAAAAAAAAAAAAAAAAAAAAAAAAAAAAAAACAGAATAAAAGCTTTCTAGGGAGGAGAAAAAAATAATAGTGAATGAAAAAGCGGCCACTTGTCAGAGAGAGTAACCAGGATTGGGAATAATCCTCGCGAGTGTAAAAGGAAGGATTGATGAATGGTCCAAGCTCATCAATTATTCAAGTGATTTATTCCTTTGACTACGTATGAAAAATATTCGTCAGAGTTTTTCTTCGTACTGCAGCTTTAAAAATAATTCACCGGGATGGAGATGTAATGGCCTCATCAATCCCATCTGGGAAATAACATTCTTGTTCTGAACTCAGATCGTAAATAAATTCAATAGAAATATTTTAAATATATTTAACTCGAAACAGTAATACATCATAAAAACTGAATATACGAGTATTACAAAATTAAACATTTATTTATATAGACATATAGGCAGTGATGTCTCCATAATGATTTGGGTTCAATAATAAATTGTTATTTTAAGTTATTTTACAATTTCTATTGATGATAATAGTAGCGATATCACCATAAGTCTACTGATGATTTAAAATACAACTTTTAAGACAATAGTAGCGATATTACCATAAGTCCACTGATGATTTAAAATACTACTTTAAAGTCAATAGTAGCGATATTACCATAAGTCCACTGATGATTTAAACTGCTACTTTAAAGACAATAGTAGCGATATTACCATAAGTCCACTGATGATTTAAATTGTTACTTTAAAGGCAATAGTAGCGATATTTAGGAGCGCAGCAGCGTTCCGCCCCGCCAAGTCAAAAAGTCAAAATTTCACAAAAGCTGCCAGTGTAGGTATATATACTGTAGGTGACAAACTAGGGGTTTTGAGGGGCTGTAGCGTGAAATACGTACGAGGTACATAAATATTTTTTTATATTTTATATATATTTGAAGACCGTGTCCTGCAGATCAAAAATATAAAAAAATGGTCAAAATCGGTCAAGTAGAAGTAGAGAAAATTAGGTTTGAAAATGGTAGTTTTGATGACTTCTTATTCTTATTCTTCCTTCATTTTATGTTGACGCACCTACAGCCTGGACCACTGAACCGATTTTAATGAATGAGGGCTTTTTGGATTCGTCTAGGGCTGTAGTGCACTTATCATTTTATTTTTTATGTTTCCTTCGCTCCTACTATCAGAATGTTAAGTTCTTAAAATGTCAAAGGTCTCGTAGTTCTTTAATCTCCATAGACCTTGTCAAGCTCTTAACTTCACTTTTATTTGATTCTAATGTGAGGGAATAAACAGTTTAGAGAATCCTTCCTCAGGAACCGTACAAAACATGATGAAATCTAACCAAAAACCACTTGTGTGATAAAAAAAAAAAAAAAAAAAAAAAAAAAAAAAAAAAAAAAAAAAAAAAAACCCCCCCGCCAAGTCTGTGGTCCAAAAAAAGACTATGAGGTGAACAACTATCTTTCCACACAAACCTCATGTGGCAAACGTGAAGGTATAACAAGAAATTGTATTGGTGTTTGAAGAATAATAAAATTCTAGTTTCAGGGAAATGCAAGGCACGCCGCCAAGTAGAAGAAGCTGAAAAGTATCTAAGTATTGACAGAGTTAAGTCAGGAGATAGTCCCAACATCACTTGGTGGGACAGAAAGTTGATTTCACAACTTTTTTGGACCACAGACTTGGCGGATTGTTTTTTACCACACAAGTGGTTTTTGGTCAGATTAACATAATTCTACTAATGATTTCAATTGCTAGTTTAAAAACAATAGTAGCAATATTAGCATAAGTCCACTGATGATTTAAATTGCTACTTTAACTTATGTTACACACATTACAAGCGGAGACAATAGTATGTAATTGAATGAGTTTAATGGATTAGATTTGTAATTTAAAGCCATATTATTGAATTAAGCCACTATGGATGCAGTTGGTTAATCTTAATTATGGTATTATTAGCAATTGTGGATTAATTAAAAAATTGTATGGTTAACTAATTAAACTTCAATCTGGGATTGGAATTAAATTTTAGCTTCAACGAGGTAAAATCAGACCTATGGTAATTGAGAAGCAGGAAGGAACTTTGAACGAAAAAGATGGGTTTGCACTGACTATAAGGAAAAGATGGGGTTACACTGACCATAACGCCCTGGGTCAGCCATAACCCTGGGTCAGCTTCTTAGCTGGAATAAAAGGACTGGGAAACCCCTCATATACAGGTACCAACAACCCGGACCTAATATCACTACTGATATTACAGCACAAAACACCATGCTTTTCCATAAAATCTTCCACTTATTTTTGAAAAGATTCAAAAATACACAATCTCTCATCCTACAATCTTTACAATATCTATTCTGTTGACCAATAACACATTTTGTTGTTGCTTTTTAAAAAATTAATAATCATCTGCCACCCTGAAGATGTTATTAGGATTATAAACGAAACGTCAAACCACACATCTATTGGGTCGCGGTCAACAATATCAAATGTTTTAAAGATATGAAGATTGTTAGGAACCGTAAGCAAAATAATTTCCTACGTTGTCTCTCTGTTGTTAACACTACACAATCATTGGATTCGCTGCAGTAATGTTGACTCAAAAAAAATTATCCCTAAAATACAAGTTTAAAGTTCAAGTTTAAAGCTGTATTTTCCTAGAAGCGACTTCAGCGATAGAAGCGCAAGTGATAGTCGCTGGGCGATTATCACTGAGAACTCCTTTTCTGAGTTTGCTTGTTACCGTTTTCCCAACTCAGCTACTCTTACCATGCAAATTCAGAAGAACGATAGTCGCTGGGCGACTATCGTTGAGTGTCTATTGCTAGAGTCGCGTCTTAGAAAACTTACCTTAAGGGTTGAAAATGTTTTGCGTCATGTGGGAGAGTGGGGAGAGATAGAAAGAGGAGAGAGCCATAAGTACAAAATAACGTAGTTTAAAAAAACAATGCTGCCTGCTCTGCGTGCCTGCATTTAAATTTACCCGGGTTTATTCTTTAATAACAAGTAATTTTATAGTCCAGTCAAATTAGGTTTTTATCTTGCATCAAATCATGTAGTTCCAATTTTTTCAGGAATGTGTAGAGGATGGTCCCCTGAACAACACCTAATAAAGTCCCATCGATTTCAGGCGCCGCTAGCGGTGGGAGGGGGGAAAAAGGTCACATTTTTCAGTTTTCGGCGTTTATCTCGAAAACGGTACGTCGCACAGAAAATGTTATTCTATTCAAAATTAAAGCTAATAAAATTTCAAACAAAAATGTACCTATGCATTTTTTTCCTACGGCCAACAGTTTTGGAGCTTCAGAGTCGACAAAAAACAGTATTTTCAAAAATAAACATTTATTCACATTTTATTGTTTACATATTTTGGATGGGACTTTATTAGGTGTTGTTCAGGGGACCATCCTCTACACATTCCTGAAAAAATTGGAACTACATGATTTAATGCAAGATACGACGCCATTTTGAGCTAATTTGACTGGACTATTAAGGCATATTGATTTTCAAATTAATACCTTCATTTTTTATAAATACACATTCTGTCTTTAAATATTTTGAGTGTGGCAAAGCATTTTCAAATTCGCGAGCTGCAAATTGTGCTAATGGACTACATAATCACGAGATAATAAAGTTTCTCCACAAATAGTTTATTTGCCGCACAGCCTTCTTTAATCTATAAAAAATATGAATCTCATTTCAATGAGTAGCTAACGCAATGCGGCTTTCACAAAACAAATTCCGCATTCAAACTATTCACTTAAGATACGAGTAGAACTTAAGAACTTATGACTTATTAAGAACTTATGACACTTCTCGCAATGCTTAAATTTGCAATAAATGTACGAAAAATATAATAATCGGTGTTTACATCTGTTGTTATTGAAGTGTCGACACTTATAGCTGAGAGTTGAAACATAAATCTCAAGACATAAATTTTTCGGTGTTTATACTACTGAGATTTCTGTCTGACATAAATGTCAGGTGTAAACGCACCTTAATGGTTCTATAGCGTATCCTTGGCCATAGTTTAATTATTCTAGATTTGTAGGAGAGACCGCATCAGGGATTTTCAAAATCTCTGGCACCTCTCCTACAATAGATATAGATTTATTAGAGCACATAATTTTGGCAGTGATGATTAAATATTTATAGGTTAAAATATCTTTAAGACAACAGACTTGTGTATACATTTGATTATGGATTCCATTAGCATAATTTCAAAGACATTACTACAATGCCTTATCATTTTAATATCACTTCAATGCCTTATTATTTATCAACCATCATTAATTAAAGGAATTAAATTTCAAATTTCGAGGTCATTTTTTTTAACCCCCATAAAGGAATAGAATTATGAATATTCGCTTTAGTTTATCGCAGACGGACTTGGTAACAAAAAGTAATAAAAGGATAAGATAATTAAGAATTTTATTACAATGTTTAAATCACTGCTCTAGTTGCAAATAACATGAAGTTAACGACCCGACATGCTTACAACAGAAGACAATAGAAACACGAGAGAGATGTATGGAAATGGCTTTTTATAACAGACAAAATGTATCAGAGTGATTATTACTTATAAAGCTATTGAAGAGAAATGCTAAAATTTCCTGGAATTTGATAATTTCAGCTAATCTCTTACTCCGAGTGAGACATTGTACGTAGGGATTTTGTCAAGAACATGAATAATAATGTGGGAGAGTATTCATAAGCTCCTAGAGTCTAGAGTGTATAAGGGCGAGCCACTATTGAATTGCATCATCAAGGCCCTTTGCATTGTCTCGTTAACGAATGAAACTGGATAGTTTTCTCTTCCACAAATGAAAATTTGTTCTGTTTCTGTGTATTTAGAGTCGTTAGTAGACAAAAGACAGAAGTAATCAGTAATCAGTCGCTGAATTTAAAATTACTTACTATTTACATTCTGTTACACGAACACTCATATTTGTTGCGAGTTGCAACTTATAATATCAATATAAAGTTTATTTCTGTCTATGTTATTGAAAAGTTGATACAAAAGTGTGAGTTAAACTATGTTAAGGATATGTCGAGACCTCTAGGAAAAGGGGGGAACATGATCATGCTATAGTTATATACATTTAGATAAAAAAAAGAAAGACTCCATAGACTGGCCTATACCTAGACTGCATAGATGCGCATGCGCAATTTATAGATACGTCAGGTTATGTGTTTATATCTCAAATCGGAGTCAAAATAATTGGCTTTGAAAAGAAAATGATTTAGGCATTTAATTTAATTGCTAGGCCTACATGATAATAGGAAACATAGCCACTAATACCTAGACTAAGCCTCAAAGGCTACTTAAAGTAAAGGCTACATACAATATAATTATCACATAAAAAGGTAGGTTTCAAAGTTAAAGAATCGACCCCCGGCCGCAAGAGCGCTGGAATAACATTACATATTCACTGTGACATATTTTGATAAAATATAGAAATTTATCAACAAATTTACAAATTAAATAAAATCTATGTATAAAAAAAAATAATAATAATAAAATAAAACTGTGTTAGATATTGGAGCGCCTATGAAGGGCATCTTAAAGGAATAACAAACTTTATCTCGTCGTAAATTAAAAATATTTTAATACAAAAAAAAAAACAAAAAAAAAACCAAAGTTATGATGTATGGTCTCACGTCGCGTCGTTCTCCGACATGAAGTAGACTCACCTCTCACTAAATATTTTGAGCCAACAGCTTTTATTTTAAAATTGTTTTAAATGAAGCTAATGAAACAATATTAATTGGTTTTCCAGGAAAAATATTTTTTTCCGAGATAATGACGCACAAAAATGAAGAATGAAAACTCTCAGAGTAGGAATAATTCCAAAGAAAAAGACTGCAGAATACTGACTAAAAAAATTAAAATTTACAATTGTTGATGATGATTTGTTATGTTTCATTCTAATGATCTTATCGAATAAATTTAGGGAATCAGTGTAGCCGAATGTTTAGCGTGATCCAACTCGTCTGAAACCTTTGTTTTGATTTGTTATGTTTCATTCTAATGATCTTATCGAATAAATTTAGGGAATCAGTGTAGCCGAATGTTTAGCGTGATCCAACTCGTCTGAAACCTTTGTTTTGATTTGTTATGTTTCATTCTAATGATCTTATCGAATAAATTTAGGGAATCAGTGTAGCCGAATGTTTAGCGTGATCCAACTCGTCTGAAACCTTTGTTTTGATTTGTTATGTTTCATTCTAATGATCTTATCGAATAAATTTAGGGAATCAGTGTAGCCGAATGTTTAGCGTGATCCAACTCGTCTGAAACCTTTGTTTTGATTTGTTATGTTTCATTCTAATGATCTTATCGAATAAATTTAGGGAATCAGTGTAGCCGAATGTTTAGCGTGATCCAACTCGTCTGAAACCTTTGTTTTGATTTGTTATGTTTCATTCTAATGATCTTATCGAATAAATTTAGGGAATCAGTGTAGCCGAATGTTTAGCGTGATCCAACTCGTCTGAAACCTTTGTTTTGATTTGTTATGTTTCATTCTAATGATCTTATCGAATAAATTTAGGGAATCAGTGTAGCCGAATGTTTAGCGTGATCCAACTCGTCTGAAACCTTTGTTTTGATTTGTTATGTTTCATTCTAATGATCTTATCGAATAAATTTAGGGAATCAGTGTAGCCGAATGTTTAGCGTGATCCAACTCGTCTGAAACCTTTGTTTTGATTTGTTATGTTTCATTCTAATGATCTTATCGAATAAATTTAGGGAATCAGTGTAGCCGAATGTTTAGCGTGATCCAACTCGTCTGAAACCTTTGTTTTGATTTGTTATGTTTCATTCTAATGATCTTATCGAATAAATTTAGGGAATCAGTGTAGCCGAATGTTTAGCGTGATCCAACTCGTCTGAAACCTTTGTTTTGATTTGTTATGTTTCATTCTAATGATCTTATCGAATAAATTTAGGGAATCAGTGTAGCCGAATGTTTAGCGTGATCCAACTCGTCTGAAACCTTTGTTTTGATTTGTTATGTTTCATTCTAATGATCTTATCGAATAAATTTAGGGAATCAGTGTAGCCGAATGTTTAGCGTGATCCAACTCGTCTGAAACCTTTGTTTTGATTTGTTATGTTTCATTCTAATGATCTTATCGAATAAATTTAGGGAATCAGTGTAGCCGAATGTTTAGCGTGATCCAACTCGTCTGAAACCTTTGTTTTGATTTGTTATGTTTCATTCTAATGATCTTATCGAATAAATTTAGGGAATCAGTGTAGCCGAATGTTTAGCGTGATCCAACTCGTCTGAAACCTTTGTTTTGATTTGTTATGTTTCATTCTAATGATCTTATCGAATAAATTTAGGGAATCAGTGTAGCCGNCGCGTTAAAAGTTATTCAAGGGCAAAGGTCAACAAATTCGGTTATTTGTGAATAGCTCGTTTCCAATGGCTCGGACACCAATCTAGGTGGTTATAAAAATTAAAGATCACAAAATTTCCCACAAAAAAAGTTCTATTAATTTATTACGTACAATGGACGGTTTACGGATTATAGGGCGAAGAAAATCTATGAATATTTAATATTTGTCGCCGTATCACTTTTTACGTATTTTTACTAATATCTCGCTTCCTATAGCTCGGAGACAAAATAAGGATAAAATCAAAATTAAAGATTATTAAATTCCCTACTGAAAAGGTCTAGTTCATTTTTTACGTACAACGGACGGTATACCAAAAACCTAGCTTATTGTACGAGGCTTCTCGTGTTTTTAGTGTTAAAAAAATAAATAAACAGAAAGAGGAAGGTATATTACGGAATTCAGAGTATATTATTTTTTTGCAAAAATAATTATCATAAAATTCATTAAGAGGCATTAGATCTACGTAGTTTGTTAATTATTTCATTTTTTATAATGTTTTTAATTTTTTTTTTAATTTATTACATCGTTTCTCTATCGTTTACAAAATTCGCACAGACGCACATTCATTCATTCACTACCACAACCATACTTAATAGCCTTAATGTTTGGTTTACAAGAGTAATTTTCCTTTCTTCGGAAAAAATATAGGTGGAAAAGAATAGGGAGGGGGGGAGGGAGAGGAGAAAGAGTGGTAGAAAATAATAAAAAAATTCTGCCCAGGAAAACCAAATATCGAGATAATAATTAAAAACACAGGATGGAGAAAAAGAAACAAGAGGTTGGAAAAAAGGGTTTATGATCAAATAATGAAATGAAAAGAAATGAAAACAAGCCGGTACAGGAGCAGATGAAGAATTGAAAAAACATAGCCTCTAGTTCTATACTGGTTTTCCTACTCCCCAGGATCTTTGTAACAATATTTAGTCGGAAAATGAAAGAAAAACAAAGAATTTCGAAGAGAAGAGAGACCTTTCAAATACAAGACTTTCACCCGATACAACGACTTCCTTGCAAAAATATTATCTACTTCTATTCTTTCCCTTTGCCTTATTTCTAGCCCTTTCCTTCCTATAGGGACTTTTTCTCCTAAAATAATTGCTTTTTTTCCTTCTCTTAAGAGATTCTATTTAGAAAAAAAAATAAACCATGAAGATACACTCTATCGAGTATATTAAAGAATTATAATTGAAGAGGAGAAAGAGGGGGAAAGAAAAATTATTAATTGAGATAGAAATGGTTTTTATAATTGAATTTTGATTATAATTGATAATATTAGTTAGCAAGAAATTATAAATGAATGATAATAATTTAATAATGCCAGTGATGGATATATAAGAAGGAAAATATTGTTAAGATGTTATTTTTAAGGGTTAAGTGCAGTTAAAAAGGTAGAAAGACAAAAATCGTAAAATAAAATTAAAAAAATACGTGTGGTGCCGCGGGATACCCGGTAGGAACGAAGTTCCTTACATTTTTCATGAAATATAAATTATAAAATCACACTGCTAAGTACGTATGCGTTGCCAACTACTTATACATGGTGGAGTTAGAAAAGAGACAAAATTAAAAGTAACTAACTGTTTGTACCTATAGCGGAGTTAAGGCAAAATTAAAAGAAAAATGGTATTTGTATCTTTAAGCAAGCATCTTACAATAAATATGTATTGAATATTAGAAAAAATTTAGTTAAAGAGTATGACTGTTAAAGACTGTTAGATTGAAATAAATGACATTTGATATATGTAACAAAAATAAACAAAACAAGTCATGTAACAGGCTTCCTTAATAACACTTTTTCCCGTCTTAACATTTTTGAAGCTTACGTTTACGCGAGCGTTGGATGTGAACGCTTGGGCGGATAACGTTGTCCAAAGAACTTAGCCTGGGCATTACTAAAATGAACATGTGTACCAAATTTCAACTGACTCGGTGAAAATTTACTCAAGTTATTGTCATCGGTAGATTTCGTGACGGGTTTTGCGTGACGGTGATTTTGTGACGGTAATTTGGTCGTTTTTTTCGGATTCTCCCCCGGGATCCAGAACGTGCCAAAATGTAAAAATAAATACACACATTGGGTTCCATTTTGTAGGCAACTTACCTGAATTTAATCTTAGTCTAAACACCGATTTATCTGGGGAGTTCAAATCCCATAAAAGTGAGACATATTTTACACAGGTGATCATATTATTGTGTAGATAAATAAAGAGGCCGTTTTCTTATGTTGATCGGGGCGTTAATGAAACATTAAAAGAAGAAAGTTAGAATCTTAAATCAACTATAATATTTAGCTAGCTACAAATGATAAAGTAAAATAGCCTGCCAATTTATGTGGCCCATAGCTTCCTCACGACCTATTGGATGAATGCCACATGGCATTTGATTTCCCAATTGTAAATTTGCGTACCTAAGTTTCTATTAATATAGCACGATCTATAGGTTAACAGGTTACATTACAATTTTAAACTACAAATGCACGGCAGGTAGGCTACTGCTACTTTACAACTTTAAACTACAAATGCACGACAGGTAGGCTACTGCTACTTTACAACTTTAAACTACAAATGCACGACAGGTAGGCTACTGCTACTTTACAACTTTAAACTACAAATGCACGACAGGTAGGCTACTGCTACTTTACAACTTTAAACTACAAATGCACGACAGATAGGCTACTGCTACTTTACAACTTTAAACAACAAATGCACGACAGGTAGGCTACTGCTACTCTACAATTTTAAATTACAAATGCACGATCTATAGGCTACTTTACAACTTTGAACTATCCAAATTTCGTCAAAATCAGATGGGTACTTTTAAAGATATAGGTTTTAATAAAGCTAAGTTTTTGTTTTATTACCTAGTGGAGAAAGTTAAAAATATGGAACCATCTGTGGGCAAACTGCCCATTTTTTTTTTTTTTTTTTTTTTTTTTTTTTTTTTTTTTTAGGTTAAATGAAATGAGAAAAATGCAACATGGTAATCTTATGACTACTAATGATTCCGATCTTGTATTAACACGGAACCGGTCAAACAAGGGTAGTCTTCCCCCTACTTTGAGAACTGTCCTCATTTATATTTTTTTACGCTCTATAGTACCGTTGTTGGTGGTATCGTTTTTGTTGGTGAAAGACGAGTAGCCCATCTGATCGGTACTGGTTCATCGAGAAATCTACCGCTATGACAGTGGGCGTATCCAGGACTGGTCAATACATAATGTCGCCCCTGAACTTGGTGTTAATTTAAAATATATTATACAAGACCGTCGGTCCAGCTAGTTGTTTTCCTGCCCCCACTCCAGTGCCAGTACTACAGGCCGGTGTCCACCAGTTGAACCCCTAGTGGTACAAGCAGTCCTTGACTACAAAGCTATATGGTCAGGGGCTGAACCCTAGCTAGACTCAGTACTCGCCATGGCCCCAGTACAATGGTTCCGTACACTGTTAATACTAGTTATATGTTTATACTCGACTTGTACTTCCCAGTTCGTTATTCCACAAGTACATCTGCAGGCTAGAGTTGGCTCAGGCTTTAGAGCCTACCTTCCTCGTAAGTTTTTACCCATTTTTTTATTATTTATATTGTAAAATTTGTCATTAACACTGTAATTTTGTGGTACTTACTCAAAATAAAAATAATCTATTATTAACTATCTATATCTAAATTTATCTATCTACCTATATGTTAAATTCCTTCACTGGTACTTATTTAGATTGTTATTCCCCTCTTTTTTTTAAAATATAAATAGATATAATTATTTATACATAACTTTGTGTAAGTAACTATGAGAAAGGGATGTTTAGTCCAATGTACTTTAGGACAAAGGAATAATAACACTTTTGAAGAGTAACAGTCTAAAGAAGAACATTCCGTAAACCTTTTTTAGGTTGTTACTACCTTCTATTTTTATACGGGGAATAACAGTCTAAATAAGTGCATCTTCACTCAACTCAAGAGTTCGATCACGGAATGAATTTAAGCAGACTCCAGTACAATCTTCATATAGCCGATGTTTTGACAGCTAATTTAATGTTTTTATCTTCAGGGCGTTTAGTAAAGGAATTTTCCCAAGTATCTTTGGCAATATAGTGTGCGTGCTTCTAGTATATACATACTTTATAAGCAGTTTTGAAAAATATACGCTTTGAAATTTTTTATAACCATTAGGTTCCCTATTTTTTTTACATAAAAAACTCAATCATTTGCTTTTAAAGACAGATATAGTTGTTAACTAAAAATAAAAAAATTGAGGGCATAAGGAATAGAAACCGCGCAGAAGGTTCAAACTTTTTTGGCACTAACAATGGACTTATGACCTAGCACCTAAATTTTATTGAAATCGGACGAGTATAGTTTTTAAAATAAAATGTTGTTTAACAAAAATCTTGGAAAGACCAACATTAAATTTGTTCTCACCCTACCCACTCAATAAAACATATAATGATAAATTTGTTTTAACATTATAATTGCAAACCATTTTTATTTAATTTTTTTTTTTTTTTAGTTAAAAATGGGGCAAGAAATATTTTAAATCAATTCATATAGCTAAATACTGTAAATTCATTACCCCAGGTATTTAAAATATTTTTTAAAGTAACGCATAAATCAATAACTATTTGCACGTTTTTTCAGAGTTTTGTTAATTAGCGGACCCAAATTAGGAGCTAAAATTCATTTCTTAATTTTGCCTTGAGGTATGATTTTTTTGAACCAATATGCCCAATTTTATCAAAATCGACAAAGTATTCAGGCTCCTCGCATCTGCACAGACAACGGACGACAGAAACACATTTCTTAAAACTACTTATTTAAACTCAGCGGATCTCATCCCGTAGTAATCAATCGAAATCTTTTTCCCGCCATCGTTTTTCCAGAATGTAAATTACTGACTAAATAACTATTAAGATAAAGAGATGTTTAGTCTAATGTACCTACTTTAGGATAAAGGAATAACACACTTCTGTTTTTATAAAGGGAGTAACAGTCTAAAGAAGAGCATTCCGTACACCTTCAGATTGTTATTCCTCAGTTTTTATATATGGGGAGTAACAATCTAAAGAAGTGCCCACGTCTCTTTGTATACTACATAAACTAGAAAATAAAAACAACACAGAGGAATACTTATTTCTTACAAAAAAAAAAAAAAAAAAAAAAAAAACAATCTTAAGTGAGATATAACGTTTAGTTAGTGAGTAATAATTATAGGATAAACGCTTTAGAATTATACGTTAGATCTGGTCAAAATAACAGCAGAAAGAAGGTTGATCTCACGCTTCAAATATCCTGTCTTTGGCATAGCGGTCCCTGCCCTCATCTTACTACACGTTCATACCTAACTTACATATCACGTTCATATCTTACTTACATTATATCACGTTCATACAAATCAATGTCAAAATCTGTATTCATTAATCATTTCAACAATTCTACCATTAATGATATTAGCAATAGTAAAGAGTCATATATCGCATTAATTACAATATCGCAGCAAATAGTAATTACTTATAATCAGAAATTACAAATACATAATAATAATACTTAGAGTAAATGATATAGACGAGGCACACAAATAAAATATAATAATGTATTATTTTAAAAATTTTAATAAAATGAAGCAACACTTAAAAAAATAATGAATTCCAAATAAAAACTTTTTTTTGTCCCATTAAAATTAGACGCAATAAAGATAATCGGGGGAAATAATCCTGAAGTTTTGAAAATTTGCACAGCTGTTCCTTGGTATCCTATTTTGAAGAAAATCCCTGAAAAATTCCTAAAGAACATTTCTGGAGGGAGGGGGTGGGCTAGGAGAGGGGGCATTTAAAGGCGACTTTTAAATAATTAAGTAAAATTAAACAAAAAGTAATTTTTTTACTCAAATCCCCAAAACTATTTCTCGTAGCGAAAAATATTTATGTCAAAATTAAAGGTGACAAAATTTCCTACAACAATATTTCTTTGTATTTTACATATCTACCCAGGACTAGATAATTAAAAAGCGAAATCTTTCATCTTTGTAAAAAAAAAAAAAAATATGTAAGTTTCAACTTTAAATGGACGAAACAGGGCAGAGAAACAATAACAATAACAGTAGTACTGAGTGTAATATAACGAATAGATTTTCAGATATAGGTATAGGTTTTCTATAAGATGCGCACGTGGTAAGTTAATAAGCAGAGACAAACAAAGGCAGATAGTATAATATACAAGTACTTTAATTTCTTTTTATAAAGAGGACTATTCATGTCAAAAGGATTAGAAGAGGATATGTTTTCTCCTATAAAATTAAGAGAAATGTAGTTAAAATAGCCTGCCAATTAGTGTGGCACATAGCTGCCTCGGTACTCTTTTACTTTGTTACCCACTATAACAGAAAAGAAAGTGGTGGGTAAAATAGTAAAAGAGACGCCCCCATACCCCATACGCCTCTTTTACTTTGTTACCCACCTGTACTGATATACATAGAATGTTAAAAAAGTAGGATGGGTAACAAAGTTAATAAACTATTAAGACAAAGGGGTATTTAGTCCAATGTTCTTTGGGACAAAGGAATATCACACTTTCATACATCATACTTATAATTTCAAACTATAAAAGGTGAGTAGAGTAAAAGAGTGCCGCTTCTTCGTGTTCTATTCCGAATGCTTTAATGATTTGATGCTTTTATAGTCTATTATGTATTGTCAAATTTATTTAATTTTTCCACAGTTTTTTAAATCTGCCCAATTATTTTAATTTTTTCATGAATTAAAGTATAAATTTAGCAAGATATAAAGAGCGCAGACGGTTGAAATTAACCTGGTGCTATCTGTGGGCTACTTTCGACAAATCATTTAAATTTCATAAAAATCGATTTAGTAGTTTTTAAGATACTACTGTAACAGTTTAATGCAATCTGTCTCTTCAGATGTAATTTATTTTGTTCTGTAATAAAATAAATGATCTTTTTTGAACTCTTATTCAATAAGAGGTATTTTTCGATAATATGTTATCTGACTAACTGTTATTCTCCAATGACATATCAAAATACTGTTACTTTCTCGACCCTATACCTCCAAAACTGTTTGTCCTACGTAAAAAAGGAAAAAAAATGCAAATAAACAATTTTTTAGAGGAAGTCTAGTTCACCCCCTCCAATTAAGACTTTTTATTTTCTTCAAATTAAAGTACCAAGGAACAACTATGCCAATTGTCAAAATCCGGGATTTTTTTTCTCTATTTGTCTAATTCGACTGGGCTAATTGGCAACTCCCGTCTATAAGTCATCGATTAGCTCCCGTTAGGCAAGAAGAAGTTAGTAGTGGGGATAAATGCCTTCAAAAACAAAAAAATATTTTTATTGACTTAATGTTCTTTCGTTTAATTATACAATTATTTTTAAAATAACAAGCCGCTAAAGACCCCAAAATAATTTAAGTACACCCGTTATTACAATAAATATTATTCTCATTAAATATTACATAGATGTGTAAATAAAGAAATAAATGTAGTACATCCAAAATCCGTTGTGAACAAAAGAATAAAAATAAAAGAAAAATGCAACGTTGTCAACAAGACTTTAAAACAGTTGCAAAATCAACCCACGCATTTGTAAAATAATAGGTCTTGTCACTGCTATGTTAGTTGTTAAATGATTAATTGAACTGAAATAAATACAATTAACTCATTTTAAATTTAATAATTTACATATCTATATTAAATATTGTACAAAGGGGAATTCCACACTAAATATTTTTAATAGCGAGGACATGTTTCGAGGATAAAGTTTATAAATTTAATTCCCTATAATATTTACAATCCTATTCCTTTTTTACTCTTCTGGCTCTATTAAACTAACAATGGTAACTTGTTTCTACACCGTTAAAATAGCCTTATAAATGTTTTACAGGAACTATGTATAAGCGAGTAGGTATATTTAGAAATGTATTAATTATAAATTGGACAACATTGTCTTTATAAAATAGAATTTGCTGAGTTTGTGATTATGTAAAAAAAAGTTGTATTTATAAAAATAAAAATTATATTCTATGTTTTAAAACAATTAATCTGACAATGGTAACTTTTTTGTTTCTCTTACAATTAGCTCCATTAATCGAACAATGGCGACATTTTTGTTCCTCTTACTATTAGCTCCATTAATCGAACAATTGTGACTTTTTGTTACTCTTACCATTAGCTACATTAATCGAACAATGGTGAATTTTTGTTACTGTTACTATTAGCTCCATTAATCGAACGATGGTGACTTTTTGTTACTCTTACAATTAGCTACATTAATCGAACAATGGTGACTTTTTGTTACTCTTACAATTAGCTCCATTAATCGAACAATGGTGACTTTTTGTTACTCTTACAATTAGTTCCATTAATCGAACAATGATGAGCTCCATTAATCGAACAATGGTGACTTTTTGTTACTCTTACAATTAGTTCCATTAATCGAACAATGATGACTTTTTGTTACTCTTACAATTAGCTGCATTAATCGATCAATGGTGACTTTTTGTTACTCTTACTATTAGCTCCATTAATCGAACAATGGTGAATTTTTTTTACTTTTTCATGTATTCCTATAATAGCCTTATAATAGTTTTATAGATTGGTAGAATATAAATGACTGACTAAATAACAATTAAGACAAATGGATGTTTAGTCCAATGTACTTTATGACAAATGAAAAGGACAGTTTTCTAACAAAAACAAAAGAATATGAAGAATCCAAACAAAAGAATATGACATTTTTATAGGGGAAGTAAAAGTCTAAAGAAGAACATTCCGTACACTTTCTTTAGGTTGTTACTCCACTCTGTTTTTTTTATAAGGGGAGTAACAATCTAAAGAAGTGCCAAGCTTGGCATAAAAAAAAAAACAAAAAAAACTTGAATGGATAAAATAACAGTAGTGAAGACGACCGAATAAGGTTAAACTTCTAATTCTAATTTGATTTAAAATACAATTTTTTAAACGTTATCCTGCTCAAAATCACTTTCAATTTATAATAATTTCGACATATTACATAGGGTTATATAAAGTTAGGTAGGTGTAAACATACTGTAAGTAAGACAGAAGGACGATGCGTGGGTCCTATTGGCCCATTTGTGAAACCGGTCAATAATCCCGGTCAAGTATTGAAAGTGTTCAAATTCAAATTTGATATCATTAGAATAACTTTCTTTCCCCGGAGGCTTTAAAGTCCAAGTAAAGAAATCATGTAGGTTGCATTTTATTAATGCAGGTGTAAAAAAAAAAAAAAATAATAATAATAACTGGCTCTTTAACAATTTTAAATTTGATTTAATAAAAGACACGCGTAATATAATGTTTTGTGGACTCGCAACTCTACCCCCTGAAACTAGGGTCTAAATACCGACAAATCTGGTGAGTTCGAATCCCAGAAAGAAGACTTATAATCATTTATAATCATAATTATATCGAGTAGATGAGTGAGAGCAAAAAATAAAAAAATAATAATATTAATAGAGACGCGAGAACATTGGTTCGGTGCCTACGATACAAAATATCCTTTAGGGTGGTCCAAAAGCCCCTCCCCCCCCTCTTAACTTTTAAACGGTTTGAGTTAAATTAAAAATTATTTGTAGATTTATAAAAAAAAATAAGACTTATATCGTAATAAAATCTAAACGGTTTTAAATAAATTAATAGAACTTGGAGGATTTGTACCATGTAAAGAAAAAATGTTATTTTCCAATTTGAAATTATGAAGTTAAGTGGCCCAGGGGCAAAATGAGTGGTTTTCTCTAGTGCGCGATTGCTAAATAAATAAATAAATCTAAAAGAGAAGAAAAAAAAAAGTTTCACTAAAGTAAAAATATAACATTTTTTCATATATATACCTAGTGATTCTGATTTTAAATTTAATCTCTAATTTGATTTTTAGTCCAGTCAATCTTTCGTCAAAAAATGGGGTTTAACTTGGAATTTGTCCATGAATTCTGGCTTTTTGATACGTTGAAAGTGTAGGTGCACAACTAAAAAGGTTAGGGCACCAAAAAAACCACAAATGTTTGGATTTTATCAATTTTATTGGCGTTAAAAAGATGACAGTATTCTTGAGTAGTTGAAAATGATTTCTACTTTATAAAAATATGTAGATTAATTTGTTCGATTAAAGCACTTTATGATAACAACCGGCGAAAACTGAAATAAAGGTCGAAAAGTTTACAGTTTTTTAGCACTAGCGGTGCCGACAGCGGCGGCGCTCCGTAGAGGTCGAAAGCGTTGGCTTTTTATTACTATACCTACACCCACACATACAACATATCAAAAAATAAGCTACCGGGCTTTTTGCAAGGTGAAATGTCTGGTTTGATTTGGACCATAATTTAATATTAAAAATATTTAGATAGTATTCAACATGTGATTGTTCACATTTTCATTTCGATGTACAACTACATACGATTTATTTTTATATAAATATCATGGAAACTAGATTTTTTTTCCTTGAAAAACGACTAATTAAATATAACTAAAACCGTCGGAATTGTTTAACTGTTTTATTTAGATATTTGTTTAGTTTTTCACGATTTTGCAGAGTTTTGGGGTTGCAGTGCTCTCAACAAAAATTAACGCATTGGTAAATTATTTTTCTGAAGATGTATGTCAAATTTAGTATTAAATCTGCCGATTAGTTTAAAATCCATATGTTTGATCAGATTACAAACCAACTTTAAAAATAAAACACGATTTTGGCCAAAGGGAGCTTAAAAAACATGAAAAATCATAACATTCTCCAATTCGGATCTAAGAATCATCGCAATACTTTAACTACATAAACATTTAACTACTTCTTTAAAAAAAAATTGGAACGACTTTGAATTAAAATTCAAGTAAAAAGCAATAATAATTTAAAAGACGTAATTAAAGACAAACTTTTTTTTTTTTTTTTTTTTTTTTTTGGTGGTTAGATCTTATAACTTATACTTCTACACACACTTTAAATCTTAACCCTTTTTTAATAATTAGAAATTCAACTCTTTAATTTCAAAATCCTCTTGAACCAACTCTTTAAAAAAAAATACATTTAAATTCCCAGTTGAAACAGCTGCAACTGACTCCCAAAATTCCCCTTTTTTCCTTTGACAAGTAAAATGATTCTTAATTGGTTTTTCCGCATCCTTTCTAGACATTTTTAGAAGGTGGGGTAGGTATTTAGGGAGAAGGTGTTAAGGAAACAGAAGGGTGAGGAGGTTTTTAAGTTTTATAATTAGAATATACAATAGATACGCAAAAACATGGTTTCAGCTTAACACTAAACAAGGGTGGGGATATCATAACTGCGATACATATTAATATATTTCAAAATGAAACATGACGGCTACATAGGAGGGTGAGTTTTCAGAAAACCTACCCCCCCCCCCCCCCCTTGAACAAGGGGGGACTTAATAAAGTCTTTTTAAACTTATTCTAAAACTTTACATCCCTTCCATTCTAGTTATAAATCTCATTTTACTTGACATTTTGACAGGGTAGTCGAGTCAAGGATTATGCATATACATGCGTCTGTGGTTAAGCCAGACAATATGACTTTAACCAACAGTATCCCCCTGCTTCTCTTCTATATAAACCTTAAAAACTTTCCCTACTCTCCCAAAATCTTTTACTAAATATTGAAATGAGAGCATTATGCAGTAATAATTTAACTGTCAGTTTCAAACTCTTGAGTTTAAAACCCGAAAAAACAAATGTTCTATAATCGAACTTAATACTGTAGAAATGTTCATTCAATATGAACTTATACAGAATAACTGTAAAGAGAAAAAGTTTCCATAAATGTGCTTATTAAACTGCTGTTTTAAACCTCACGATGATGATTCCATCCATTAGAAACGTTTTGAAGAATTATGTTCATCAGTCGAAAAAAAAAAAGAATCAAAGATGAACTCAATATTCGATATATTGTCATTTTAAGGAAATTAAAAGTATTCTAATAAGTACTCTATTTGAATGATTTAAATACATCACTCTCAGTGTAGACCATCCTCCAGAACATATTTTTGCTTTAATAAAATTGGAGACATTTGCTCCCAATGTAGACCAAATGTATCAAGGAAATTTATTTTATTTTCCTAAAATTAGATAAATTTCCTTCAAATGTACACTACCTAAAAAGAAATATATTTTGTTTTACTAATTAAGAGAACCTTTCTCATAATGTAGACTATCTTCAAGGACATTCATTTTATTATTACTACGTTTTTATTAACTTGGTTTCTTGTTTGTTTGTTTGTCCGGTACAAATCTTGCGATCGAATTTTAACTAACATCCCGAGTAGCTAGACATTTGAAACTTTCAGAACAGCTCAGAACACGATGACAATGCATTATTTTAATACTTTTAGTCATTTTTCAGCAGAATTTAATTCGTTTTCAGCAAATTTGCTGAATGAAAAGTTAGTTATAAAAGAGTTATTTCATTTGTTTTGTCATATCCCATAACATTAACAATCTTCATTTTGACAGGTTTCAAATTTATGATTTTTATAAATAAGAGATAAACATTAAATGACAGCAAAACAGGAAATATATCGATTATATTATTTCAAATATATCGATGGCACGGTTTAAGAAAATTTAAAAACGTAGTATATAAAAAGTTCTTTTTATCTTGCAATTATTTCACTAAAATTAAAGAAACTTGCTCACAATGTAGACCACCTAAAAATACATTTATTCGGTTTCACTGACATTAGAGATACTTGCTCCCAATGTAGACTATCTAAAAAGACATTTATTTTGTCTTACTAAAATTAGAGATACTTGGTCCTAATGTAGTCCATCTAAAAGGATATTTATTTTGTTTTACTAAAATTAGAGTAACTTGCTCCTAATGCAGATTCTTTGTAAGGGCATTTATTTTGTATTAGCAGTACCGGAAATCAGGGTCTCTGAAAGTTCATTGTTATCATTCATGCTTTGAAGGCAAGAGGGTCTAGGTTCGATTCCCGACTTCGGCAACCCACGATCGACGCCACGATTTAAATGGGTAGCTACTTAAGTAATGTGGTGTCTGCCAATTTGTGAATAGCAATTGTACAGTTGATGGAGTGAAACGTGAAAAATATTTATTTTTAATTTTTAGGTAGTATTCATACTACGGAAAGTTTAAATTTTAAATAAAAATTAAATTTGATTTAATTTTTTTTTTAAATATGTGTTTGTAAAACTTACAACTTTATCTTTGTCAGAAAATTATAATATAAAAGTACTAAATTTATTAGTTTATCATCAAATAAACACCATACTGTTGTTTATTAACTTTACCGATTTCGAACAATTTTAGTTGGTCATTATGATTATTGGTAAACCTGATCAATACACACATTCACTGATTCTCATACTTCCACAGATTCATCACATTCACTGATCACACACAGATACTGATTCACAGTTATTTAGTGATCCCTCACATTCACTGATTTGCACATATACATTAATCCCTCACACTTACTAATCCCTCACATTCACTGATTTACACACAAACACTTATCCCTTATATTCACTGATCAGACTTATTCACAGAATTTAAAGATTGACTGATCACACGTATTTTATAATCTCTTATTAAATAGTTATAAATTATTTTTCCTCTTTAGTTCCAGCAAATATTTATTAAACAATTCAGTCACACTGATTTAGAATTTCCCATAATAATAAAACTCTTTTAAAATCGATATAAGTAATTTTAAAAAGCAAAAAACCTAAACAATTAACCATCACCCCATGCAATATGCCCTTTAACTTAATTCATACAAACTACGTGATTATTAATCTACGTATTTTGTGCTCTACGTAAAAAAATACAGCAATTTTGATTGAATCAGTCACGTTATCAAGTCTAAACTTTCGATAACACGGAAATGCATCATAATCCTTAATTCTCCATGAATTGATTTTGTATTTAATTTTTTTTATACCTTCGAACTTTTAGTATAATTAATAATTAACCGACAAGTTATCAGTTTCTCATATCAATAACTTCTTATATCAATATTAAATGATTTTTTTTTTTTTTTTTTTTTTTTCCAAAAGGCATTTTTCATCGCATGTTATTAATTACACAGATAAAAACCTTTACCTTTATTCTGAAATTAAAGCTTAAAAATAAAAAATCAGAAATCATAAAATAGATTATCAGATATTGTTTCTTTTTTCAGTAAAATACTATTAGTTTTAAACGTTAAGCCGGTAGTAAGTTCCTGCAGTGGTGCAGTTCTTTTTCAAGGATAACCTGTTATTTTCTACTAAAAGTTCAGTTAGTCCATTCTAACTTGATTGCCCTACCTTTCATTCACTGATAATAAAATTTATTGCAGACATAAAAGTTATACAACAAACTGTGATGTATAGTGCAGACGTTTTAATAATAATTATTTCTTATATTGGTATATTATACTTGGCAACTACATCTAAGAGTAATTATACCATTATTATTTTTTTTTTTCCAAGTATAGAATAATTTATATCTGAGAAATAACCTTTTAGAAAGATCATTCTCGTAATAATTTTCTCCTTAATGTAAGATTAATGGCCAATTTTAATATTTTATTATCATCCAAAATTAGGTTTGTAAAACAAAAATTCGTTTTTTTTATGTTTCTTCTCATAAAATTAAAAGAGTTGTTTATTTATTTATTTTTTTTTTTTTTCTTACAACATTTTATTACAATAATTTAAAAGATTGATTTAATTCATTTAAAAATTTGCTCCAAATTTGGTGTGCTACCCACCAAATACTCTGAAAAGACATGAAAAAAAAATCCTTTTAAAAGTTCCTTTTTATTAAAAATTCTAAAATACAGTCCATTTAAATCACGAATCTAACAATATAAGCCGTTTTCCCGGGAAAATCTGGTTCATGGCAAAATAGCTTTAAAAACGGACGGAGATAGGCCGGGTTCGATTCCCCGCCGAAATGAAGTTATTTTTACGATATATATTGATAAAATGTTTAATAATAATTAGATGTACTTACGAAAACTCGAAAAAAAACTAGAAGAATAGTTCACTGATAACTTTTAAACTAATTAATTGAATTTCATCGGGTTTTGTTACATTTGCTCCTTATTTTTTACCGGTTTCAACATATACGTCAAAAACTTATTTGTACTTTCGGTATTAACCACCAAAGTTTCAAAATGGCATCATTAACCTTGGTTCAAAATGGTCTTTAACAATAAAGAGAAACACCATTTCATATTCAGTCCAGTCAACGAAGCTGTTGTAATAAATTTACAAAATCAACTTTTTATCGATAATAGTTTTAATAATTTATACTTAAAAAAGTACAAACATGCATAGTCTTATGGGATATATTTTTCACTTTTTGTTTCCAAGCTTACCGAAGGTAACGGAAGCTTTGTGGTCGGTCCGGAGAACGATCTTCCACGATACTCAAGCGACTATCTAGTGCCTGTTCCCCTCTTTTAATACTTGTTACTTTCAAATTTTTATACCACGGTCCACAGTCACTATGGGACCGTTGTCGAGAAGTTCGTTACATAACAAACAATGTTTCGCCATTGTGGTTGTCACAGTAACAATTACCTTTGTAAAAAAAAAAAAATCCAATCAAACTTGAAATGTTGCTCGCAGGTATAGAATAACGGTTTCCACCGTGGAGCTGCCTCGAGGAAAAGCCAAACTTATTTGTCTTTAATACGCATTTTGCAGAAACTTTGGAGTACTTTATTACATAAACGGTTTGCTTTACGTAAAAAATGAAAAAAACGTTTCTTCAATTTTCATCTGATCCTCAATTGATCTCCGAGCCAGAGGAAACGAGATATTCACAAATACGAAAAAATCGTGCTAAAACAAACACTATGCAAGTTATAACGATCTAGGTTTTTGCTAAACCGTTCATTGTACGTAAAAAATGAATCAGACCTTCTCTGTGAGGAATTTAATAATATTTAATTTTGATAAGATTCTTATTTTGTCTCCGAGCCATAGGAAGCGAGATATTCGTAAAAATAGTCCAGGAGATAGCGTGAAAAAAAAGGGTCTGACTAACATCTTGGTCGGCTGAGCTCATATGCCCGGGCACAGCTTAAGCAGATGAACTTAGCCGACCAAATATTCATAAAAGGCACTAAATGATTTTACACATTATTCTAGCTTGATGTTAGTCAGACTCTCTTTTGAATTCTACTATCTCCTGGACTTAAATTAAAATTCGTTTCCACATAACTAACATTTACCAACTATCTTTAGTTAAAAATCGTGCTTTATTATTATTATTTATTTTTTTATTTTTTTATTTTTTTTTTTCAAAATATAACAATGTCATTGAGACTAATTGATACTTTTAATTGGCAAATAAAATATCATTATTATTTGTAGAATATTTAACAAACAACAATTGTTCATTATTACAAACGATTATGTCGATAATATTATTTATAACTTTTACTCACGCATATTAATCTCATTAGAGTGGCTTTATTGACATAAAAACTAATTAAAAAATCAAATTAATAATACGTAATTCCTGATCTTATCTCGTTCGGTTTGAACCTAGCGATTAGTTAATTTTAGCGTCATACTTTGTTTTTTAACGTAGAGATGAAAAAGATGTAAAAAATTATGGCCTCCTCTGTGACCATGAAGTCATCTTCAGCACGACTTAGGTTTACACTAGCAAAATATTACCTCAAGGTTCCCTACGAGTATCTTCTTCTTTTTTATATTTACGTTACTTTTTTTATTATTTTATTTTTAATTTTAGAATATACTTGTTTATTTTTTTGAGTTAGCGGCATCAAGAATAGACCTAAAGGAGGTAATTATCTTTAGTATTCTTCCTAAGGAACGTCTTTAGATGGTTAAAAATCGTGACTTGGATAGGACCAATAAAATGACAAAGAATGGAACAATGTTTTTCTTTCCGTAATTCTTCTTATATAGAAAAGGATAATGATGCGTGAATAATTTACAATGCAAATGCAGCGTTGGATGAGAAGAAAAACCACTATTTTAACGAAAAAAAATCCCTAAAATATAAATGGTATTATTGTTTGCATAATCGCTGATAAAATCGTTGAACTTTAAAGGTTCAAGTTCAACATAATAGTTCTTCACATTGTCAACAATAGTTTTTTATTAAAGCACAACAATTCCTTCAAAAAACTGGATTTACGTAAATTAAGGTTCATTGTATAAAGTAATTCTAGGCACTATTACATATCATACAATAATTGTCTGCAGAATAGTTCCTCATGTATTTTTGAAAACTCTAAAGGAATTTTACTACGTTTTTATTAGCTTGCTTTCTTGTTTGTTTGTTTGTTTATTTGTCCAGTACAAATCTTCATCAAAAGCAATCGATTTCTTACTAACTTTTTGAGTAGCTAGACAATTGAAACTTTTAGAATAGCTCAGAACACGATGACAATGCATTATTTTAATACTTTTATCCATCTTTCAGCAAAATTTAATTCTTTTTCAGCAAATTTTGCTCAATGGAAAGTAAGTTCGGAAAAACACTCGCAAGTTATTTTATTTGTTTTGGCATATCCCATATTTATAATCTCCATTTTGACAGGTTTCAAATTTATGATTTATGACAGAAAATTAAAAAACGAAGTATATAAAAAGTTCTTTTTATCTTGAATTTATTAAGATATAAGCTGTTAAGATCGTGGTTATGCCATCGTCGCGACCTACGTCGGTGGTTTACAATATTTATTTTTTGTTTAAGTTTTTTGGTTATTTAACTTAATACAATATGCAACTTATGCAAAAATTTTATTGAGTATAAAAATACTCTGCCAATTAGCGTGGCCCAATCAAAATTGTTTTGATGTTTTACATTAATAAAATATAAATTTAGCTAAATTTAAGGAGCGTAGACGGTAGAAATTAATTTAGGGCCATCTGCAGGCTACTTTCGACAATTATTATATAAGACAACAAATTATATAGGTGTAATGTAAATTGATGTATGTTTGTACGCATGTGAAAGAGAAATAAATTGGCGCAGAAGGTTGAAAATTATATGGGACCAATAATAGGATTATTATGAACTACCATCCAAATTTCAATAAAATCAGGTGAGTATTTTTTAGGATATGTTGGTTCGAAAAAATTGAGCGACAGACCGACAGACAGGCACGGAATCAAAAATGTTCCCTGAAAAGGATTCCTGTATATGAATTTTTGAAATCGAAGACCTGAATATTCATAGATATTCTTCGCCCTATAATTCGAAAAAACCGTCCATTGTACGTAAAAAATAATAGAACTTGTTTTATTGGAAATTTTGTTATCTTTAAGTTTGATAACCACGTTGATTAGTGTCCGAGCTATAGGAAGCGAGATATTCACCAATTACGGAATTTGTTGTCCTTTGCCCTTGCATATCTATTAAGGCGACCACGATCTCGTTGCCGATTTTGGATATGTTTTTCAGAACGTCAAAATGAAGCGATCAAGAAAAAAAAAAATTGGCTCCGATTTTTTTTGGAACAGAAAACCTAAAATGACTGGACTATAACATAGTACTGTTTGATTATTGTCAATTGTTGCTTAATTGCTACGTTTAATAAAACACTATTTCAAGAGATTTTTTTTTTTTTTTTTTTTAAAAAAAGGAGAACAATAAAATAAATTAGACAATATTGGGATGTAGATGCATAACATCTTCATATGTGATAGCATGCGAGCAAGTATGTGCCAAGTAATTGGCAGACATTTTGTTATTTTACTAATTATGTTTTTTTGAGGGGTATATATTATAATGCATAATATTTAGTCTTACATTAACTTTACTCATTGAGTACTTGAGTATGTATTATATATATATATTCCATGTGAGTTAGTATAATGAAGGTTATGAGGTATATTAAATTAATGACAGTTAAATAGCTTTTAAGGTAAATCTATTGGAAGTATGTATGTTTGACCTTCTGCACTTTCTATAAACTTATATAGGTCGAGATAACACTTCCTTCCGTTAGGTCATCAACATAACTTTGTAATAATGCGTAATAATAATAATAATAATAATAATCTAATATCTAATTTAGCACCATTGTATTGCTACTAGACCCCTCTAGCACCATTATACTACTACTAGACCATTCAGGGGTGCCCAAAGGGGGGATTCATGGCGCAAAGTGCGCCATTAAAAAAAAAATTGGGGGGGATTTTAAAAAAATTGGGGGGATAAATATAAATAGA
>KZ651058.1:680941-695430 GCA_001010745.2 Gerris buenoi | reverse complement strand
AAATAAAACCGGGAAACCGTTAGATATATATATATATATACATACATAATAGGAAACGTCCTTGGAATAACTGGTTCTTATGAACGAGGAGAGATTGTTGACTTTTATATCAAGTATAAATAAACACTGCACTCTGCAGTTAGTTTGCTGTACCCCAAATATATATCTAGTACTAACTGGCCTTCAAGTATTTATAAAAGCTAATTAAACTAAACTTGTAACTAATTGACAAGAGGTTATAACCGGAAATAGAACTAGGCATTTAATATTAAAATGTAAATTTATAAGTTAATGCAAATCTATGACACCGAGAAGATATTATAATTGTAGGTTAAACAAAAAAAAATGATTAATTCAATAAGTCTTTAAAAAATTGAGTCAAGTACAACATCTTTAACATTTTATCTATCTAATATATAAATAGTTGTATGTCTTATATTATAAAGAATACGCTTAGAACAATAGAAAAATGTTGGAATCTAATTATATTTATATTTTAACAAAATAGAAATTATAACAAATACATCAACAAACATTAGGGAGGTAATAAATACACAAACTAAATATTGAGATAGGTCGGTTGTACCGTCGAACACTTAAACTTTTATCACTGTTTATCACTTTTAACACTGTGTGGAAGTTTTTAAAACATCCAGATTAAATGAGAGAATTTATATAGGACTATTTTTGGGCAAATCATCAAAATTGCTTAACAGTCACTTAAGTACTTTAAACAAAGGTGTTAATAAATAATTAATATAAAAATATCATTTAAAAAAAGTGGTCTTATTTTCAACATTTTTTTTTTTGTTTCTCTATTTTTCACCTTAATTGTTTCTATGTGCAAAATTTGGGGAAGATTGAAAGACGGAAAGTGGTTTAAAATTGGGGTAAATAGTAAATAGGTGTGCTATAAAACTTACAAAGCAAAGTAATATAATACCAGTAAAAATTCAACTACTTGTCAACCAGCTACAAAAAGGGTTTATTTATGTCTTTTTTGGACCTTTCCTTCTGTGGTAGAGGGGGGGGGGCATTTTTTGGAAGGTTTTGTTTTAGTAATTTCGGGGGTAAAATGACCGTCATTTTGGAAACATGATAAATATTTGTGAACTGCATTTCAATAACTTTAAAATGATATCCCAATCAAAAATTACAAAAAATAAAAAACATTGCTGCAATTAATATTTTTGTTAATATTTTGTTGGACAAACAATAGGCTAATTATGACCTACTGTCCAAAGTTTAATAAAAATCAGTCGAGTCGTATTAATTAAGATATGATGGTTCGTAAAATTGCTCACCAACAGAAAGAGGCTCGAGGCCGAAATCTCTGGTGTTTAAACGGATTTCTGTATGTGAATATTTAAATTCTGAGACATAAAAAATGTCTTTCTTCAGAATGATACAGCTGTTCTCTTCGGTAAGCCTGGAAGTAAAACTATATATTAAAATGTGATAATTTATTTAAAAAGCAAACACGTGTGTTGTGCATTCTCATATGATCTTATTTTATTTAGGTCAAATTCCAACAAACGCAAACGGTACTTTAAGAAGATAATTTATAAGATGATTTGTGTAGTTAAAATTCTTGTTCTTATCCTACAACTGGATGGAATGTTAGTATTCAGTATTCTCAAATATTTTCTGTGGAAACACAAGAAAAAAATGAGAAGTTATTTAACAACTTGATGCAAGCTGTAGTTTTAGATAAGGGAATAACTGTTGGATGATTGGAAGGGAAGGTCACGCAGGTAACGCGTTTGAAAAGAAGGTCGAAATTCCTTATTAATGAATTATAAGGAAAATATTATAAAGAATCCGCTATTCTTTAAGTAATTTCTTGAAGGTCAATTTGTTAAAAATTTCTATATTAATATCAGCTCTTCAGTAGTTGTCAGTTTACAGATTAAGATTTTGTTTATTTATATTCTAATGATAACCTACTTAAATATTTTGTATTAATTTCCAGGATTTACAAAGACTTTCTAACCCAATGATAATTTGTCATTTTCGTCACTTAGAACATTTGTGTTTCATTATTTATTAAAAATACATTCATAATTTATTTGTCGATAATGTTACAGTTTATGTAAAAAAAGTCAGAGTTATATTTACATAATGTAAATTGTTTATTGTAGTGTGTTCGAAAATACAGCTGCACTCTATATAATTACTAAATTTATTTGGAAATTACCTGGATGCTAATGAATGAACTAGACAAGCTTAGTCTAAAATACACTTATTAGGTAAAGACAAATATAAATGCAAATAAAAAAAAGATATGACCTAACTCTTTGAGATTGCGGTACTTGTTTTCGATATCCAACCAAATCAGATTTATTTTCATCAATATCTGGGATCTAGATTTTTATATAAAAATAAAACCGGGAAACCGTTAGATCTTTTATATCGTTAAATTCGTATTTAAATAAATTTTGTTTCATCAAAATCGTCGGAACCGTTTTCACTTTTTCAACTCTTTGGGGGGTAGCGCCCCACAAATTTTGAGCTTTATATATTATTCTGAACATTTATACCAATTGTCAAAATCGGCTCAGTAGGATAGGTACACGCGTCTGCCTACGACAGACGGACATTTTGAAGAACCACTTTTTTGCCCCAGGATATCTCAAAAATGTCCTAAACTATTGCACTATGTCAAATTTTAAATGTGCCTTAAAGGCATCATTTAATCGTTAATTGTTGGATTTTTTTATTTATATTTATATTTTATTATATTATATTATTTTTATTTTATTATATATTTATATGTTATTCAGTTATTTTTTAATTGTTAATTTCTTTTTGAATCGTTGGCTGATTTGGAATATCGGATTTTTTGTTAAACTCGATAGTAACATTTAAATTTAAAATTGCAATAAATGGATTTAAAAAAGCTGCAAATTTCAACTATTATAGTGATGAACTCGGTATTACAATAACGACATCACCCAGTTACTTTGTACACTTAAAGGAATAACTTTTAAGTTGATAAGTCATTCCTTTGACATTCCTAATTTTCCAGCAGTACTAAAAGAATAATAAATAAATGAACTGAACATCCTACATTTTTTTAGTATCAGTGAAATTGAATGGACATAAAAAGCAATTCCGTCTTTAGATTACTTCCTTTTGATAAAAAAGAGAATACGTTAAATAAAAAGGGGACACGAAATGATAGAATTGGATTTACATAAGTTGTCTTAGAGAGAGACGGAAGAACAGAGAGAAGAGGAAGGGGATAAGGATAGCTCCTTGTGGAACAAAGTCCTTTTGGTCGGTGTTACTTCGTCAAGCCCGTTTCTAACATTTAAATAGGGCGCTTAACTTTGAGTCTTGTACAGAGAGAGTTCTAGTTAGTCTCGTGGACATTATCTCATTTTCCTCAGCCTATTAACTTTACGCCGCCGGGCCTTCAACCCTATAAAGGTGCTAATTTTGCCCGACTAGGCTCAACAAACCCTTTCAACCTTTACCTCTATGAATAATAATTAGTTAATTGTAAATTCCAAATGTTTTGTAGATTTAATGTGCAAGGATTAAGCCTGGCTTTAGTTGCCCTCGTATGCTTACAGTCATAATAATTTAGTAAGCTTTAAAAGCCCCGACATCAACGCTTAAACAATTAATTTGTAAAACGAGGGAGAGGCAATGAAATTATTCTTGTTGTTACAAACTTATATACGTTTACATATATTTATACCACCGTAATCGGACTACGCATGTTAATCACAAAAGGGATTCCTTGATCTTTCTGAACACATTTTATTACCTTTTTGATTCCATTACAACGAATGTACTCGATAATCTTAAAGTTTATCCTTTTGTCTACGATTGATACCAAATATAAACATTACATCTCTGTTTAGATGCCGTAGAAAGTGATTCTTTTCGTAGCTGTACTCATTGCCCATGCGCGTACATAATTCTTCTTTTGTTCCGCCCTAGTGCGGAAAAAAGAGGGATTCTTCCCCTTAACGCACAATTAGCGCGTGATATTAGTGATTATGATGAAAATAAGGAGAATAATACGCCTCCCGAAATAATTAATTCATACAACTAATGAATTGATGTCATCTTAATTAAAAGAGAAATACAAACTTACACACAGGAATTTTATAAAAACCCGCAATCGTAGATAAAGTACAGCAGAATCCCGGAGCTCAAGTATATTTTTCTCTGTCTGTCTCCCGTTATAAATAGTAATTATAATTTGATTAAAATTAAAATTGCTCGTGTGGTTTTGGTTTTACTACCCTCGTTCTCGCTTGGGTGCAAACTGCACACTCGCTTGCAAAATGCTACTTTCCACACTAGACGCGTAATGTAATATTGTATATTTATGTAATGTAACAACATATTTATGAAGTTCTATAGGAACAAAGTTTATCGCAAGTTACAGCACTGAAAGTAAATCTCCAAAAATCGAAAAATTTTAGTAGTTGATTTTAGGATTAATATTTAATGAAAAGCGTAAGGAACATTCGTGCCAACCAGGTGTACCGCAGCACCAAACTTATTTTAGGTTTCTGTTAAAAGAATGAACAATAACGAATTAAAGAAGTGCTTGGAATCATCAAAAATTGGAGCCTCTTTGTATAGATTATTTAAAGGATTTGGAAAAATTAATTAAATATCTAGTTATAATTATTTATCCAAGCAGCTGTCAATAGTTGGTTGTTTTGATAATTATGACTAAAGAGGTTAAAAAAAGGTAACACAACAATCTTAGAATAATACTACATATAGAAGGAGCATAGAATCAAAACAACAATCAATTACTGATAAGGGAGTGAAGCCAACTTTCGCCGAGGGGTTGTGTCCATTAGACCAGGGGACCAACAAAACAACACTCTTTTTTTTTCATTTAAGCTGGAGATGGTTGGCCACGCTTTATTAACTATTCAAAGCCCGCTCACAAACGTCAAGAAAACAAGCCCTGCCATTGGTTATTGTTTACGTTTCACTCTGACGTCATTTTTTTCAACTCGCCCGTCATGATATAATAAACATTATTTTTAGCATATTTCAAGCTAAAATAAGATAAAACACAAAAAAAATATTACAATAAACTAAACTGACTATCAATAATTATAATTAAATAAAAAATTAAATTATAAAACCGAAGGCAAATAATTTTAGAGTTATGACGTCACAAATTACAAAAATGAATTTTTAGAACGCGGATAATGATCATAACCAAAGTTGTTTTCAATGTTATCAGTGACACTCCTTCTATATATAGTATTATTCTATGACAACAATACTGCACAACTTACTAAGAGTGAATGCTGTACTATTTGTACACATTTTTTTATGGCAAACTAATACTACAAGGTGGTTACAATCAGCTGTCAACCTTTATAATAAACTGTTTGCAACATAATTAGAGTCGCAAGAATAAATTAATTAATAGTGGTATATCTGCCTTTTATAGAAACGAAAGAGATCTTGCGTCACTCCTTAAATTATGAATATAATTTAATTTCTTCAATTAATATGATTTGATTTCTTCATAATACGCATTAATAATACTTATAAAGACCATAAGATTTGTCATAAATAAACTAAACAAATTGGATTAGTATGAAAAAAAAAAACAAAGAAACTGAAGGTCGAAAGCTACTTTGATAGATATCGAAGCAGTTCTCGGCCTTTATATGGCAATCAGGGCCGATTCAGGAAGAATTGTTTTACATTTAGAAAACATATGAAAGGGGTGTGTAGACTCACCCCTGATGTCGGTGATTTTTGACTAAATGTGATTTTTGACGTAAATCAAAGACAAATCAACAAAGACATGATTGCTCTAATTCTTAAAGTCAAAGTATATTTTACGTGGATAGGCAGTTATTTGAAATACTGCTTACTTGCTTGGTCTATATAACCAATGCTTCTTCGATGTATAATTTAATAATTTGCAGTAATAAACCCTGTCCTTACTTTACCACAGACGACAACGCACTATCTAAAGTCTAAAGGCCCCCATACACGGTCAAACATTTTAACCGTGTATGGGGCTGTTTGATGTTTGCGCAAACATGATGTTTATGATGTGTATGGCCTAAATTTGCCCGACATCAGGTTTGCGCAAAATGTTTGATCGTTTATGGGGGGGCTTTTAGTATATTTTACGCCCATAGGCTGTTATTTGAAATACTGCTTACTTGCTAGGTCTGTAGATCATGTATTGATCGGCACTTCTTTTGATTGTAACTCCCCTTTAAAAAAAAAAAAAAAAAAAAAAAAAAAAAAAATGTGACTAACAATCTAAAGAAGGTGTATAGAATATTCTTCTTTTGACTGTTACTCTCCTTGTAAAACCAGAAGTGAGATATTCCTTTTTTCCAAAGTTAATTGGTCTAAAAATCCCTTTGTCTTAATAGTTATTTAGTCAGTAATTTATATTCTAAAACAACATAGGGGAGTAAAAATCTAAAGAAGTATCTATTAATCAAATACAACAACGTCTATGTTAAAAATTAAAATCTAATAATAAATCCAGAAGTCTTTTTTATGCATGTTATATACTCAGAATTTCCAATTTAAAAAGATTCAGACGTCAGTAAGCTTACACTTCTGCATTATAGCATATGCATACATTCTTGTATAATTCTAGATTTAAGTCTGACGATAATGACATCATTCCGGAAATTCTAACCAAAAAAGTATTTTGGCTTCATTTGCATCTAGTCATAAACTTTTTTTGTTCAGCAATTAGGATTATTAAAGTATTCAATAGAGATTCTCAGTCCTGTTGGTTATTATTATGTAATATACTTAAATTAACATTGAATATTGCGTTCTTTGGATTATCTTATCTTATTTTATTGCGTTCTTTATGGCCGGTAATGATATTGCCACCAGGAATAGTTAACTAGTTAAAGACTCCAGCAGAAACAGTACAATATAGCTAATTATTTTATTATGTCTTTGTTAACAGATGTGGTTGGAATTCAGATGTTCTGGTTCGAGTGCCGTCACTCTTCAAGACCAGGAGGATGGAGAGGAGGAATTGTAACCAAACCTAGGGGCAACTTCTGGGTGTTCCAGGATGACGGTCTTGCTTTGACACCAGGTGATGTCATCATCTACCGCTTCACTTGTGCACATCAAGGAAAATCATACAATCAGCCTCCGACAAAATGGAACGTTACAGGTAATTCTTTAGATTTACTATTCTTGGGTGTTGCTCAACAGTATCAAGTGTCACTTTATTTAATAAAACAAAAATAGAATTTGGAATTTGTCGCTAAAAGAGTAACTATATCGTTCAAATATTTGGACTAACCTAATTGGAAACGACATCAATATGTATCATGCCTGAAGATGCCCCTTACGGGATGAATTATTGCTATGTTTAGAATAATTCTTTAAGACTTGTGCCTGACTTTGAGCCTGTCCCAACGCACTTAAACGCATCTATAAAAGGGAACCTACTAATCGTTAAAATAGTCATCTTCAGTGCTGATGAGATGAAGTGTGAATAAGAGTCGATGTAAGAGTTACTAACTGCTTATTTATAAATTGCTATACTGATTCTTTTTTCTTTTGCATACTTCTCTTCTTACTGGAACTGAAGATGATCATTTCTCACTGAAAGCTGCCTTTTTAGAATAAATCTTTGGGTCCTGATGTCTAGTGATACGAATAAGGGTGTTTGAAAGAAGAATAATTTGGAAGATATTGAAGCTGTAAAAACAAAAAAGCTTGTGGTTGAGGGAACAAATGGAAAACAAAAGAAAGCATAAGAGAAATATTGGGTGTGCGCTTATATAAGGTTCGAGAATGTGAGAAAGACCCAGAAGAAGGTGGTTGAATGATAATGAGAAGGATGTACAGACTTTTGGTATCCTGAGCAGGAGGACTGCAGCCCGGGATAGAGTTAGATAGCAGCCAAATATTCGTGATGCCACATAGGACTGTAGGACCAGTAAAAGTAAAACAAAAATAAAGTTTTACTCAACACAAAGGTGTAAATAAATTGTGCTAAAGCTTTGTTAAAATTATGTAAATGCCTTTATCACCCCGAGTAATTATAAAAGCACAAAATTTAATAACAAATTAAGTACAACTAATAACAAGTAATAACAAGTGCGTACAAAGTACGCACCGCAATATTGTAAACGAAACAATCGAATACTTACTCATCGATTAACACGTGAGAAAATTAAGGTAAATAAATTTTCCCGAGCGTGCCAAAAAACTAATAAGTTAATTCTCCAAACAATTTTTTTCTCCCTCTCAACCATTTTAGAAGCCAAAACAAAAACTAACGAGTTTTGAAATTAGTTGTGTTTTTCTTTTGTTATTTTTAGTAAAAGTACATTAAAAATATATTGCAAGCCATTATTTTTTCCCCCCAAACTGTAACTCATTTTTCTCTCTCTCCCAGTGGACCTTAGTTGAAAAATAAAGTTGTTGGTTAAGCTGTTGCAAGGGATAATGAATACTTGACATTAGGGCGCCATCAGGGGCCGCCCAGGCACAAACTAATTTACACACAGAAAACTCCGACCCTTAAAACCCTGGCTAAATGAGGTAAAGCATAATTTATTTTTGGGGGGGAGAAAAAAAAGTATTGAGTTTTGGAATTTAAAAAAAAAAAACCCAAACTGTTTTTAAAAAATGCCAACACTCTACCTTTAGGACGAAAAAAATTAAATAAGTTAAAAAATACTTTCGTGGTTTAAAAAAAAGAAAAATAATTATTTTTAATAAAACATTTTTTAGGTGTATCGGTTAGCTAGAAGGTTATAGAATTTTCTCTTATTCGAAATAAAAATTCTGTAGTTAAGTCGAACTTCATAATGTATGCCTTGAAATGTAAATTATGATATTTATTATTATTGAAGGAAAAGAGGCAGATAAAAATCATCCAATCACCTGATATGGAAGCATAAATACCTGTTTTATTAATCTCTGAGCTAAAGTGGAAATATATGTTCAAAATGTTCGAATAAGACCTTTCCAAAAGTGCCTCGAGGGAACTTCACCAAAAAGTTCAAACGTTTTCCCCCTGGTTAAAAATATATAGAGATATATAGATTTCAGTACGTAGTACCAAAAGTTTTAAGTTTTGCAAAGTGTACTTCTGAAAAACGAGTTTAATCCCAAAAGTATCCTAATCCATCTACAAAGCGCTAGATCGGCAAGGACTTTTTTTTAGCCGTGATTTGGCATTATTACTAAGTCGGCTAGTTAAACTCCCAAGCAAGAGCAGCTCACTACGTCGTTCAGTTTTGGCTTGACAGCTGTTTGTAATAATAGATCCTGATTACAGTTCCCAATTAAGTAAGTAGTTCGCGAAATTATCTGTTTTTTAAGGGCAAAAGGAGTGACGCCTATTGAAATTTATATGCAATTAGAGAAGGGTTATGAACATCAAAAACGTCCAAACGTGGTGTAGAGGGTTTACAGCCGGTTGTAGGGGAATTCATGATGAAGGAAAAAATGAAAGGTCGTCGATTTCAGGTGAGGATACTTATCTACCACAAAGATTGCAGCTATCATGCCTAAGGCTGACTATTCATGAGCTGTGTCCCTAAATCCACCAATCACAGGCCATGTGGTCCCACTAATATTCACAGAAGACCATAAACGACCACGAGTTAAAACTTCCCGCGAATTTCTTTTGTGCTGCAGACGAAAAGGACGACTATTTGGTGATGATTGTTGGTGTTGATGACAATTTGTGAATCGCGTATGCATTTCTATATCCGTTACTCCTTCCGCGCTTCAAAAAACACCATTTCACAAACTCCGCACTTAGTGGGGACAACAATCAGGAGCTAAATTATAAACGGCTGTAGGACTGAACGGTGTAGCAAACAGCGTGTTTGCATGATTGATAGTCGGGAACCGTCCGACAAGGCAATGATGCGTCGGACGTTTGCAGACTTTACTTTTGGAATTACACTTTGTACTTTCGAGACTTAGAACTGTAGAAGTTGCTATGGAGTTGATAATAATTCTTACAATGCGAATGGTGAAGTCTTAAACAAATTTATAACATTTGAAGAATAGAGTTTTAATCCTCACTCCATCTTAGACATTACGTACAATCTCTTAGCGTGTATTATAACATTTCTATATTACAATAGCATATGAAATAAGGAAATTAATTAAATAATAATGACAAAATATTGTTTTTAAAAACAAACTTAAGATCAGATAAATGGGATAAGACACCAGTATCTTTATATTAAATCACTTTGCTATAAAGTCGGTCTGAGTCAGACATTTTTTAATCACGAAGCTACCATTAATCAGTAAATAAAACCTGCATATATATTAATATGACCAAACTATCAGTTCCTTAAAGCTTCATTATAGCTACTCTTCTTTTAGTACCTTTTAAACCCTGTAATTACCTTCTTTATCTCTTTAATTCTTTTTTTAATCAAAATTTTGAAGTTAATCTGTTCATTCATTTCCTCTAATTTATTTTTAACACATTATATTTAAAAGTAAAATGTTTTAAATATTAAATATATGATTTTTCTTATTTTATTTATTTATTTTGTTTAATCGTTTGCCTACAGATGAATGTTTCTTTATTTATTTAAGTTAAAACGTAGATTGTTAGTTCACGATTTATTTTTTGAACAATCTGCGCTGCGTGCATTTAAAATATTTTAAATTTATTGACATAATATTGTAGGATATATCAAAATGTTAATAAGAAATTTAAAAACAAACACATATTTTCAAGAATTCTTTAACAAATTTAAATTTATATTATTTTACATTTGAATTCTTTAAAAGAAAAATATAACTATGCTATTGAAATGAATGATTCTAGATAAATTTTAATTTACAAAAGATTTATTTGTTTACTTTGTAGCATATTTTAAGAGACTGCGTGCTACACAATGTGCATTATGCAATGAACTTCATGGTTATATCTGTTTTTTTTTTAAACATTTATTACTATAAAAAAAAGGAAATCTAATATTGTTTTCACCAAGTTTATAAATAAATTTTTAAGTCCTTGACGTCATGGTTATTCCCTTTTCAATAACTTCATTTATTAAAAAATAATAATAATAATAATAAACATTATAGCTCATTTTTAGTAACGGTTCTGACCATTTGTGTTAGTTATATAACATAACCATTGTAATGGGTATATCAGCAACTCATTAGTGAACGTAAAACCTTTTATAATACTTAAAAGTATAATTTTAACTTAAGTACTTCTAGTGCAGGTTTTAAAAGGATTCAGAGGCAACACCGAACAGTTAGTGGTTAGACAACAACAAATTAAGAAAAAGAACCGCTCCTAGAGAGCAGAACAAATATTTTTGGTCCCGTATCTGTCTGTTTATCAGTGGTCTGTCTGTCTGTCTGATAGTCGGTCCTGACACTCAATAAATAAAAGATCGGCTCAAACAAAACTTTCTCATATACATTGTAATACTGGATTCAAACCCAAATAGTTCATTTAAATCATTTATTGTACATATTTATAAAGTGTTCAACTAGTGGTAGTTTAACTTGCTTATTTTGATTTCAGTGGGGGTATATTTATTTTTTATCAATATCTCAGAAACTAGATATTTCACAGGAAAACTACTTTCTTGTATGTAGTTAAATACGCATTTGAATGGATTACAGAATAGAAGTCTTTAGTCAAACTCAGAGACCGTTTTCGAGAAATAATACGTTTCACGGTAGATGACAGACGTCAGAGAAACAGAGAAACATGCATCAAGGTAAAAACAAAACCTTTAATATATGATATAACTACTAGATAATGTACCAGGTACAATCACCTAAGTATGAAGGAAAAAACAATACGATTTTTTGACAACGGTTTTATTATGGAACATCAATAGATGCTTACAAATGCTTTGCAGTCTTTCTTCCATAATATATATTATATATGAAGCCAAGGCAAAGTTTTTCTTTAACTTGTCTTAGGATATAAAAATATTGGTTGAGTCGGTCGTATTTTTGCTGGGTTTTTTATTTCTACTATTTCTTCTAAAAGTAAGGTAGTTGTTGATTTTTGTATGTATATATATTAAAGGTGTATGTGTGAGGCAGAGAGTTGGAAGTCAATATGGAATAGAGGAAGGCCGAGGGAAATGCCCTGGAGGAATCTCCTCCACTTTGACAGAAGGTACTTAGGATACCGGGGGTGGTAAGCCCAAGGCTTGCTCCTCCGGTTTGCTTCCTCCAAAGGGGAGAAATATCTGTTATGAAATATGTAAAAGCGATGCGGCCGTGGAAACGTTTGGTTTGAATGTTTTATGCCCCACGAGGGTTCAGTAAGGGAGGGGGGGGGGAGTAAGCCCCCATCGCTAAGCCCCCCAAGGGCGGGCTTAGCGTGTAGGGGGACTTAGCCCCTTTCCGTCCTACTCTTTGCTCTTATACTTGCCCGTCCTTCCTTGACTATTATATAGAGGGAATATCCTCGTCCTGTTATTCCTTTACAAAGACTACCCCCGAAATTCCCTTCTTCTTTAGGACGGTGCGAGGCTCTTACACACCCAGGCCTGAATATAACTGGTAGTTAGGCTTCACTACCAAGAGGATTTAAACACCACCGCACAACGCAGCCGTCTTCAAAAGCCTTCTCTCTATATATAGCGAGTCAAATCCTATCCGAGGCATCTTCTCACCCCCGGAATCTATCTATAATGGAAGAAAATACCCTCTGCTCTACCCCGTATTTAAATATAGGCTTAGTTTAACAACCAAATGGAACATATTCTGAATACATCTTTAGCTCCGGTTCACATGGATCTACATTTAGTCAGAGAATTTCTCTTCTGTAATATTAACAGATCTAAATCGTACAGTTGCTAAATGGTTATCTACAAACGAGACCACGGCTTCATAAGAATTTATTATAGGAAAACTAATTAATTAATTGCTTCATTTTTTTCAAAAAAAAATCACAGTCTACAGTAAATATGTAGGGTAAAATGTGTTAAAAAAAAAAAAAATAAAATAAAAATAATAATAATAATTAATACCTAAAATAAAGGTGTTGAAATATCACAAAATGTAATCTTATTAATTCCCTGAAAGACACAACTATTCAAAGATTCAAATCTAAAGACAAATCAAAGCCTATGAATAATATGGCAAGAAACACATTAATACCGTAATATTAATACTTCAAATACTGCATGTAATTTCAATTAATAGACTTATATTATAAGTTACTAGCCGTTATGCCCATGACAGTGACAATGGGCAGAATAAAATATGGTCAAAAAATTTAAATAGATATTTACTGTTTAAATAGTAAGTTTTATGCTAGTAACTTCAGTGCTATAAAAGATACGCCGATGGTATTTTTTGTTAGGGCACTACAACTAACAAAGAGTTACTAATAACTTGTTAACACTCAAGTAAATATATAAATGTTCTCATTTACATAAGTGTACTACGAGTAATATCGCACAGAGTATTTGATAACTAAAATTAACTAAAATAGGCTGCCAAATAGTGTGGCACATATAATGATGATGGTTAGTGGTAGTACCCTTTTTAATTTTTAATATATATGTTTCATGGATCCACTTAAGGGTAAAAATTCAAGAAAAACAGTTACTTAGGTGGCGACGTTTCGACCTATCCGGTCATTTTCGAGCCTGAAAACGTTATTTTATTTAGGCATTGACAAAATAATACATATGATATTGCACTGATAATCAACTGGAGGAAACATAATGTAATTTACAATTTTCAAAAAAATATATATCAGGGTGTTTCAGCTAAGTACAGACACAGAAAAGGGGGTGATACTTCATCGAATTTCCAGCAAAAAATGTCCTATTAACCCATGGTCTATCGACCTTAGTTTTCGAGATATCGATTTTTTTCGATTTTTTCGATTGTTTAATTTTTTTCTAATACATTGCGTAATAACTCTGCAACTAAAAAAGGTGCAAATATGCAGTTTACGGCATTCGACAGAGGAATAAATTTACGTTAAAATGAACTTTTTGTTTGATCAAATCGGTGTTGTTTTCAACATGATACTTGCTGCTAAAAATGAATATTTAATTTTATTAAAAGTAATGATGTAACTTTGAGCTGCCATAACTTATGAATTTTGATGGTTATGAAATAATTTTTTTTACATCAAAAGTTGGCGCATTTAATAAGCTTTCTAATGATACAATGGTTGCATCGTTTACTTAACGTTTGGCTGCGAGAATATCAAAAATATCTCAAAAATCGTTCAATAAAAAAATAATTTCATCTCATATTTTTAAAATAGCCTTCTGCGGCGTTGCTCCATGCTGTTGATTACGTTTCTTATTTCCACAATTCTTTGTTTTATTGAGTCAAATACGTCGATTATTCGTTGGATTAATCCCTCTTTAGTGTCCACCATATTATAGACAAGGCTTTTTATAGTTCCCCAGATATAAAAATTCATTACAGTTAAATCGGGTGAGCGTGGAGGCCAGTTTAGGACCACCACGCCCTATCCCCCTCCCAAGATGATTTTGATCCATTCA
>KZ651058.1:642636-677969 GCA_001010745.2 Gerris buenoi | reverse complement strand
TAAGTAATATATGCATTCAAAAATATAAATATATATATATATATAATATATATATATTTCAAAGACAATGCTAACGTTTAGAAAATAAACTTGTCATGTATTTGTTTTTTATTTCTTCCCAAATAATATTATTGTCTAAGTAACATTTATTCAACTAAAGAGGCTTCTCGCACAGCTCCTAAATCCAGGTTTAACTGTATAAAAATCAATAAATGGACTCATTCCAACATGGAGTGAAGATTAACAGTTCATAAATAAAAAAATAATAAATAATAGGACATGTATTGCTGTATCGTAATATAATAGCTGAGAAAGCAAACATCATCCGGTATTGGATAAAAATATATTAATAAATACATTGCAATAAATATTTTTTAAATATCTCTAAGCATCTCTGGTTAAATAACGGGTTAGCAATCTGAAAATTTTACTTTGTTATATTATTTCTGTGGTTTTTATTAATCAGTAAACTTATTAATTAGCTTCCCGAGTAGTACTTCCAAATTCTAGTAAAATATGTACCATGTCTTGTGGGTCTTCCACGTGGTTGTAGTCTCTTGCTTAGGAAGTTACATCGTTGTTACTTACATAGGAAATAACATCGTTGTTACTTGCTTAGGAAGTAACATCGTTGTTACTTACTTAGGAAGTTACATCGTTGTTACTTGCTTAGGAAGTAACATCTTCACTTGCTTAGGAAGTAACATCGTTAACACTTGCTTAGGAAGTAACACCTTCACTTGCTTAGGAAGTATAATCGTTGTCACTTGCTTAGGAAGTAACATCGTCACTTGCTTAGGAAGTAACATCGTCACTTGCTTAGGAAGTAACATCGTCACTTGCTTAGGAAGTAACATCGTTGACAATTGCTTAGGAAGTAACAGCATTGTAACTTGATTGGGAAGTAACACTTATATTATTTCCTAAGTAAGCATAATTGCCTACGAACCCTTTGTACGTACTAAAAGCACTTTCTGACAACTTAAAGTTTAACATAATTTATTACAAAGAAAATAAATTTACTTTAAGTAAAATACATGAAGTAGTGAAAATATAAAAATAAATAATTTGTTATTGTACTCCTCTATAAGGTCATTTGAACATATTATAATTCTTACTTCTTAATTCTTACGTATAAAAATCCTAATATCGTCTTCCAATCTATGATAATTGAATAATAAAGTTAATCCATAGTTATCTCGCTTCTTTAAGATGATACTTCAATTTAAAAGTTAATTCCAAGGAAATTATTTTACTTCTATTAAGTCGCAATTGATATTGTATAATATCTTTTAAAAACCCGGTAAGAAAAATGTATCTAGTTCACTAAAAGACAGCCGAGGTGCTCTTATATTTTCACATATAATTTATCTCTTTTAGCTCAATTTATCTCTTCAATTTGAATTTTCCAAATTGAAACAAAAATTTTAACCAATTCATACAAAAAACTTTGAAGTTCAGAGAAAACATTTTAACCAATTCATACAAAAAACTTTGAAGTCCAGAGAAAACATTTTAACCAATTCATACAAAAAACTTTGAAGTTCAGAGAAAACATTTTAACCAATTCATACAAAAAACTTTGAAGTTCAGAGAGTTTTGCGCAGATCTGAACCCATAAAACAGCCAAGACCTATTTTACCAAAATAGAAAGGAGTGGTTAGTAGGATACTGGCGTGGGATTCCCATGGCACACATCTGTTTTGTACACTCTCACGTCTTCACCAAACACAATTTATGTTTCCAGTAAAAACTCTTCTAGTTTTTTTTGTTAAGAGGTCATTTTATTTTTTCGCTTGCGGGATTCTCTTCCCTCTCTATTCCCTTGGGGTTCTCGTGCAACTCATTTAAACGCCACTTAGACACTTAAATGATATTTTTACGATGTGGAAAAAGGGGAAGGGAAGGATTTTCACTGGTGTAAAAGCCCCTTTTACCAAATGGAAGAAGGGTCGCGTCCTGGCCCAGGTGTTTGTAGCACCAACGAAATATATTTTCTCCCCGAGTATTTCTTCATTAGCCTTCCACTAATTTACTTTATAGTTTCGACCGCAAACCATGGAAACGAAGCGGGTTTTCCCCACCATCGTCCCCCCATGAACCCATTATAAATTTATCTCCGGCTGGGATTTCATGAGAGAAAACCCTCCGGAATTTAAATTGCACTCTTCTTCCCCCTCCATCTCAACCCCTTTAGAACTCTAATTATTAAAAATTATATTTTGGGTCTTCGCATTTATAAAACTAAATGGGAAGTTATTTGTTTATATTCATTGTGAACTAAGACAATCTTTTTTTTTAAAAAAAGAAGATATTTTTACTGCTAAGATATTAAGACTATACAGGGTGTCCCAGCTAATATGGAACAGCGAAATATCTCCGGAACCATGATAGATAGAAATATGCGGTTTAAAGGGTTCGATAAAGGCTAAAAAGGCGCTTCTAGAACATATGCTGAACATTTCCTGTGTGCAGCGAAAGCGTGTGCAGCAAACAAAATAAACAAAAAGTGAATAGGAAGCCATATTTTTAAGTCTGGATTTTGATTTCATAGCTAAAAATAAGACTTTTTTACTCTTGGAAATTTTTCGCTCCGATCATTAGTTTGCCGTCTGGAGAGCCCTGAATGAGTTGAAATTTAAACTTTAAGTCCATTTCACAGCTAAACTAATGGGTTTAGGAAAAAAAATCGAGAGACAAAAAATTCTTATTCTTAGCCATAGAATGCAAATCCATTCTTAAATAGATGCATTATTGATATTTTTTTCACATTTTGGGCCTGCTGAACACCTGTTTTAGGCAAAAAAAAAGTTACGCATAAGGTATGAATTTTTGGTTGGTTTTGGATTCTATGGCAAAAAATAAGAATTTTTTGTCTCCTGATTTTTTTTCCTAAATCCATTAGTTTAGCTGTAAAATGGACTTAAAGTTTAAATTTCAACACATTCAGGGCTCTCCAGACGGCAAACTAATGATCGGAGCGAAAAATTTCCAAGAGTAAAAATGTCTTATTTTTAGCCATGGAATCAAAAAAATCCAGTCAAAATCCAGTCTTAAAAATGTGGCTTCCTATTCACTTTTTGTTTATTTTGTTTGCTGCACACGCTTTCGCTGCACACAGAAAATGTTCTGCATATGTTCTAGAAGCGCCTTTTTAGCCTTTATCGAACCCTGTAAACCACATCTTTCTATCTATCATGGTTCCGGAGATATTTCGCTGTTCCATATTAGCTGGGACACCCTGTATAGTGGTTTATAAGTAAGAATAATTTAGCAAGATGAGTTAAATGTTTATTAATTTTAATGTAAATATAAAACACGATGCCCCCTCTCTCAATCATAATCCTCTAATTCCTCTCATCTTCCCCGATAGTTAGCGGGTTGTAATTTAGTGTGTTATATTCAATATCAAGTATTTTTTTAACAATTAATTATAAAAATAGTTAATTTTTTCAAAATGAACTTCCGTACTTCACGTACTTCTACTGATACTCTGCTACAATTGTTTCACAGAATCAACTGTCTACTAACTTTATTTGGTTGCATAGTTGCATAAGTTTCTCAAACATTACTCTTTACATAGATAACAGAAAAAGTTCAAGTTATGATAAAAAAAAATGGTGTATATTAATTTATAGCTTTTACTAAATGTATGGTAGCCACCACAAATTACTTATTTTATCAAATATATAAATTTAAGCTTAAAATACTAGCTCTGCAAAAAATAAAATATAAATACATATTCATCTTAAAGACTTGAAGCATCATCCATTGCCAATAACACGTTTGGTTGAAAGTGCTCAACTAAGAAATCTACAGATAGACAGACGAAATGCCAAAAGATCATCTGGAGTTGAAACAACTAAATGAATCATTACATGAATTATTCGGACAGACAGATATAGAACACGTGGGTTTGTTATTCTATTAGTTTAAGGAACTAACAAAAATTTACCCAATAAATATTTGATTAAAGACACGCTTTTGAATTATCACCGATATATTGAAATATATATACATATATTATTCCCTTCTTTCATAAGTGTTAAAGGTTTTTTTTTTTTATGAAATGTGTAAATCGTTTTAAATTTAACGAATTCAGAAGGAGTTTGTTTTATCGCTAAGTATTGGCTTATAACTAAGTCGTACCATTGTGGCAATAAGAGCATATTTCATTTAGAATGTTGTATATATATTTCATTTTCATTCTTCATATTTGTTTTGTTTGTTTGATTGCAGAACTTGTCGAGGAATTCTCTCCACCAAACCCTCCTCCTCCAACATTTACAAACCAGCTGACGGAAGCTCCACCAAAAATGGATAAATCTCCAACCGATCAAGGGCCTAATGGAATACAACCACCGAGAAGACCGGAGTATCAACCTCCTCCTCCCAGACAGCGACCCCAGTATCCTATGACGCCTAATGGCCAACCAATGAGTCCTAATTATCCACACCCACCCATGTATCCTATGAGGCCTCCTATGTATCCTATGCCACCTCCACCTTATCCTAATCCAATGCAACCACCGTATACACCAAACCAACCACCTTTCTTCCCTAATCAACCACCAACCTCTCCAAATCAACCACCATTTTATCCTAATCAACAACCACCATATCCCAATCAACAACCGTCGTATCCAAATCAACAACCATCATATCCTAACCAGCAACCACAATATCCAAATCAAGTACCTTATTATCCCAACCAGCCACCTCCATATCCTAATCAACAGCCAGGCCAGCAACCTCCATATCCTAATCAACAGCCAGGCCAGCAACCTCCATATCCTAATCAACTGCCAGGTCAACAACCTCCTTATCCTAATCAACAGCCAGGCCAACAACCTCCATATCCTAATCAACTGCCAGGTCAACAACCTCCTTATCCAAATCAACAGCCAGGCCAACAACCTCCTTATCCTAATCAACAGCCAGGTCAGCAACCCACATATCCTAATCAACAGCCAGGCCAACAACCTCCTAGTCAACAGCCAGGCCAACAACCTCCTTATCCTAATCAACAGCCAGGCCAACAACCTCCTTATCCTAATCAACAGCCAGGCCAACAACCTCCTTATCAACAGCCAAGCCAACAACCTCCTAGTCAACAGCCAGGCCAGCAACCTCCTTATCCTAATGAAGCTCCTCCTAGTCAACCGTCATATCAAAATCAACCAATAAATCCAACTCAACCTGATTTGGGCAACAGATTTGGTGATGCAGAAAGTTCTAAAACCGATAAACCTACAACCGCAATTGGCGCTTCGACGACTACAGCTAAACCTATTGACAGTAATGAAATTACATCTCCCAAGAATGATGAATCATCTACACCAAAATCCGGCGATTCGACTACTCCTAATCCTACTGAATCTACAACGCCAATAATCAAAGAGACTACTCCAATAGGCAGTGAATCGACAACTCCAGAGTCAAGTAAAACTACACCAAAGAACGACCAAACTTCACCAAAGTCTCCACAACAGGATTCAGATTTGGAGAACAGACTAGGAGAACCAGAAAGTTCTAAAACTGATAAACCTACAACCGTAACTGTACCATCGACTACCGTATCTACTCCATATGAAAGTACTGAATCAACATCACCAAAGAACGAAGAGCCGATGACAACTGAAAAGGAAAATTCTTCAACTCCCTCAAGCGAGAAACCTACATCCCCTAAGAACGATGAAACGACTCCTAAGAGTGGTGACATAACAACTCCAAAGAACGATGAACCAACAACTCCCAAGGTCGATGAAACATCGCCTAAAAATGAAGAATCTACATCTCCCAAGACCGATGGCACTTCACCAAAGAATGAAGAATCGACAACTCCAAAGAGCGATGAAACTTCCCCTAAGAATGATGAATTGACAACTCCCAAGAGCGACGAAACTTCACCTAAGAATGATGAATCAACAACTCCTAAGGGCAATGAAACTTCCCCTAAGAACGATGAATCGACAAGTCCTAAAAGTGAAGAATCTACAACTCCCAAGAGCGATGAAACTTCCCCTAAGAATGATGAATTGACGACTCCTAAGAGCGACGAAACTTCACCTAAGGATGATGAATCAACAACTCCCCAGGTCGATGCAACTTCCCCTAAGAATGATGAATCAACAACTCCTAAGGGTGATGAAACTTCCCCTAATAACGATGAATCGACAAGTCCTAAAAGTGAAGAATCTACATCTCCCAAGACAGACGGCACTTCACCAAAGAATGAAGAATCGACAACACCAAAGAGCGACGAAACTTCACCTAAGGACGATGAATCAACAACCCCCAAGGTCGATGAAACATCACCGAAGAATGAAGAATTGACAACTCCCAAAAACGATGAAACTTCATCTAAGAATGAAGAACCGACTACGCCTAAAAATGAAGAAACTACATCTACCAAGAGCATGGACACTACGCCTAACGATGGTGAGTCAACTTCTCCTAAAAATGAAGAAGCAACAACTCCAAAGGCTGATCAAACTACAACTAAAAATGACGATTCAACATTACCCGGCAGCAATGAATCTCCTCCACCAACTCCTAAAAATGAACAAACGCCTCCCGAATCCACTACTTCGGAAATTGAGGATATGACCAGTCCTGATGATGATTCAACTCCGAAAAATAAATATTCAACAACAACTCCGAAATCTAATGATTCGGCAACCCCAAAGGAAGAAGAATCTAGTTCTCCTGAAAACGACGACAAAACTACTTCGAATAACAATAACAACACGACACCGACATCAAGTGAAACGACAACTTCTAAAAGTGAAGAAGCGTCAACAGAAGAAAATAATCCAAACCCTAATGAAAAACTATTATTAGAGGAACCTGATTTTGAAAATTTGATAGAGCCGAGATTCGGTTCTACCGAAGACAACAAAGCAGAATCGACCACTCTTAACTCTCGTGAGACTAGATCCCCAGAGACGACGACAAAACCAGACGATTCAATCACATCGACAGCCAAGCCTGAAGATCCTTGTGAAAAAATACCAGGATCTTTAGCAGCCGGCGCAACACCTCAAGAAATCGAGATCCTAAAACTACGCTGTGAGATGAGATCTTGGGCTGCTCACTATGGTCTTGCCGTGCAAGCAATGCAGAGTGAACTCACTGAGATTAAGAAAATTACTTACGTCTTAACAGCGCGTCTTCATAGACTTGACAGCGTTCTTAACAACATACCGCCTCTTCCTATATAAAAATATATGTAATTGAATAATTGCCATTGTGATAATAGTCATTGTACCTGAAGAAGAAGCTGAAATTTAATTTTCATGTTATTGTTCCAAATAACTGTAAAAGTTCATATTTTACTATTTTGGTAGTATGAATACTACCAAAATAGTAAAGATTAAATTAGAAGTAGGAAAGATTAAATTATAATTTGATTTAAAATAACTGTAAAAGATAAATATAACTTTTTCATGTCCTATACTATTTCTTTTATTAGAATAATATTTGAAACACTTCTTCAAAATTGAACCAATATTAGAGGTAACAATGTGCAATATAAGTAATATATGCATTCAAAACTTTAGTGGTGCTATGTAAGTCATTTGAACTTAAGTTGTAATAATAAGGCAAAGAAATAAAAAACAAGAACTATAGTTTATATTGCTTTTACTTTAGTATTTCTATTGAATATAATTGTATGTTAGATTAAAATTAATTGTTATTAAGAATCACAATTTTAGTTCTAAATAAGTATACAACGTACATTTCAATGCTTACAGGATCACCAGGAATAAGACACAAGTTGACTGACTAGAGGGTACAATGGTTGCCTCCCCTCCCCCTACTTAGACAATTTGTTTCGAGTTTCGTTTCTTGTTCGTTTATCTTTTTTGTTTTGTTTGTTTGTGATTGGTGTTAATTTATTAGTAATTTTAAATGCTAGCTTAGAATGTGATCATGTAATTATTGAAATGTATTAAAAAAAAAAAAAAAAAAAAAAAAAAAAAAAAATCTAGAACTAAAAATGTAATTCTTTACCCTTGTAAGTTCTCATGTCAGTAAATATGTATTTAAACTTAATTATTTAATAGATTAATGTCGATATTATATATTTTTATTCTAGTAAAATTATTTTTAACTATCGGTGATTTTTTCGTGTCTGTTTTATTCATTAAAATCAATTCCTCAAATAATAAAAATATAATTTATTGAAAATCAATGCCTCAGAACCAAAATCATATGATTAAATATACAAGGTATATTTTAAGAATAAAAAATCACAGGGAAGTACTTAGTCCAAGTACTTTTTAGGGTTTTGTAGATAAGTAAGCATACCCATTATGTAAATTATGATTTCTTGTCTTCAATCTAAAAGTCCCGGGTTCGATCCCCCGGGGGGTCACAATGTTTTTTATCAGTAATAAACCAATAAGGAACGCAAAATTTAAAAAAGCAAATATATATTTGTGTCCTACTCTTCAGCAGCTTTCATTTGATACCCAACTCAAAATTTTAAAAAAATAAAATTTTGGGCAAATTTTAAATTTTCGCGCCTAAAATTGGCAATTTTTAAAATTTTTCGATGCACTCCCGGAATTTACATCACCCCACAATAGGGTATTAGTATGAATTATTTTGAAATTTTACATCCAGCCGTTATATGGTAGTTGAGGGGGGGCAATTTTGGGTGTATTTTGATTTATTTGACCAATAAGGAAAGCGAAATTTAAAAATTTATTCATATATTCGTAATCTGCTATTCAGCAGCTTTCATTTGATACCCCACTCGAAAATTAAAAAAAATCTAAATTTTTGACTTTACCGCATTTTTTCGAATTGCGCATGCGCATATTAAATTTTTAACTTTTGTGTATATGTCCTGTGTTTGGGCCCGGAAGTTACGCCAGTGTTTCAAATTTCAGCATTTTAGCATAAATGGTTCGGGCGCTATGAGCCAAAGAGCGACGGACAGACAGACACATCACCCTCGGCATAAGGGTTTTGAGAAGTATCTACAAAACCCTAAAAATATTTCAATGTTGTGTAGATTTAACGTACTTAAAGTTTCTTCTTTATCATTAATATTGTACTTTTTATTCTTTAAACGTTACTTATCTTATTCAATTGATAAAAATAAAATAATTAAGTGACAATTGCTTTTGTAGAGAATTGATAAAAAATCATATAAAAGTTTCTTTCAAATGGCATTATATTTTTTTTTGTGATTTATAATTATTTATTGTATAATATAAGATTATTTTAAATTTGATTGATTAATTTATTGATAATACCTAAATAAACCCCATAAATGTATATTTATAAAAATTGGAATAAATTAAAAATTAATTATTTTAACTTGGTTAAATATATTCTTCTATTATATACGAGTACAGTACATGTAGAGTAATACCCCAGACATAGACCAGGAATTGAACCGCAATTCGAGGATTGCACTTCAGGAGCACTGCCGCATTATTTAAAATACTCTGCCAATTAGTGTGGCACATAGCTTCCTCGCGTAAAATTTCTTATAATATAATGATTATATGCTTTTACGGCCTATTATTGTCAATTTTATTTAATTATCAATTATCCCCCGTTTTTTAAGTCTGTCAATTGTTTTGATTTTTTACTTGAATTAAAGTATCAATTTAGCAAACTTTAAAGACCCCAGATGGTTGAAATTAATCAGGGCCTATCTATGAGTTACTTTCGACAAACCATAAAAATTTCATAAAAATCATATGAGTATACCTTTGAAGATGTTGGTGTAAATAAATGTATGTTTATGTTATGTGGTATAGAACCAAATGGGCACAGAAGGTTGAAACTTATATGGGACCAATATTGGGCTAATTATGTATGACCTAACATCTAAATGTCATTTAAATTGAACGAGTAGTTTTTAAGATATGTTGGTTCGCAATAATTGAGCCATAGACAGACCGACAGACAGACACAGAACCAAAAATGTTCCCTGATGTCTGAATCGGATTTCTGTCTTGTAATTTTTGAAATCGAAGAAATAATACATTTGTGTTTTTCAAAACAATAACTTAGCTTCCGTTACCTTCGGTAAGCTCGGAAGCAAAAAAATGTCAATTAAGAAAAATTAAACTTAATTTATTATAAATTTAACACTATATCATTTTGTTTTTGCAGTGCAAAATAGAAAAAAAAAAAAAAAAAAAACAGAGAAAAAACAGAGAAAATTAAGTTTATTTCTACTCACTATTTTCCCTTATCCTTTTAATTTAAAAATATATTTTCAATTATGTCGCACCATAAACAAAATATAAAAGAAAAGCCTAACGAAGGAAATTCTATATCCATTTACCAGTGTTAATCTACTAAGTCATTAAGTATATTGAAACAAAAGGGTAACTAATATACATATATATATATATATATATATATATATAAAGAGGGTGTTGAAACGACATCATTTAATGTTATCAGAATAGTGATAAAAAAGAAGAAAAAAAAAAACTTAAAAAAAGTTTACCTTTTTTTTGGTATTTTTTGTTAATGAACATTAGGGAATGAATAATGAACATGCCTAATGAAGTTTCCCCTTTAGGCTTACAGTGTGTGTGTTTTTTTGTTTTTTTTTTGTTAAATATTTTCTTTTTCTTACATTTTTTTCGTTGCTTGGAGTAATGGATTAAATGGTGCAGAAAGAAGGGGTAAAAATGTTTAGGGGGGCCCTCTTTTTCCTCTTAGCCCTTACCCTGAAAAAACCCCTTAAGGGAAAAGTTAAATTAAATGATAATAATTAGATGTAAAACAAATTTTAAGGGAGGGAGAGGTGGGGAGAAAATTCCGAAGTTAAGAGTTTGTGTGCTTCATTTTTTGGTGAAGGAGGGGGAAGATATCGGTGTGGTAATTTTTTAGGGTGAAGGGAAAGGGTTAAAATATTTTTCACGCTTAAGGATATTAGTGGAAAGAATGCGGAGATAAATATGAATATTAGGGTTTCAGTTATGTAAGTATGCGTTTATAAGCGTCATCTAAATGTAGGGATGACCTTATTTTTTAAAAAATTTAATATGTGGAAAATGTTGTTCATATGTTTTCTGCCATATCCTCGTATATCCTCAATAATAAATATCACGATTATATCCATTTTAATTTAAGCAAATACATTCTTCTATGAGACTTCTTGGAAGAAAATATATTAGAATAGATAAGAATAGAACTGGCATAGCAATTACCTTTTTAATATGTGGAAATTATTATTGGTAAACCATACGTGGGGAATTACATTCTCTGGCGATCAATTTTTGAATTCTATAATTATTAAATAAATAAAACAGACAAATATTTTTTTCCCGCTACTGCGAATTACAGATTTAAGTTTAGATAAAACAGATAAATGATTTTCATTGGTCCTAATCCATATCTAATTTATTGAGGAATAAAACATAAATTTTCATTCCAGTATGAACTGAAATTTGATTATTTAACAAAAATGCTTTCATTACAGTGCCGAAATACGGGAAAAGTAGAGTTACATTAATCAATGAATAAGAGAGAGATGAGTCTACTTCACGTCGGAAAACAACGAGAGACTCGCACATAAAGAAGACAACATTATTTAATTTAATTGTATTTCGTTGTAGAAGTAAAGACTATCTAGAAAATCCTCTTATAGCTTAAGTATTTTAATGTTTCTTTCAAGGTAAGTTTCGGAATCAAACCTATCAATAAAATAGAAGACAAGCATTACACAAAATTATAAGATTAGCTTAAGACAGATGATAAAATGGGTGTAGAGTAAGAGGTGACTTGTGAAGATTGCCCAGGAGGTTATATTGGTGAAACAAACACCACAAAATGGGTTAATCGACTAAAACAGCACAAATATAATGTGACAGCCAAAGATGACAAAATGGCATTAGAAGTTCATAACATGCAATTGAACCACCATTTTAAATTTTCAGACACCGAAATACATATTAACAACTGAAACGAATGATAAAAAATACTTTTAGAGGCATTCCATATATCAATGAAGGATAACAACATACATTTTAAGAAAGACTGCCTTGAAATGAATAAACATTATGCCGGAATACTTGTCAGGTCAAATAACTTTAGTGAACCAGCTTAATTTTAATTTTATTCATTTTAAATTAATTATTATGATGGCCATTAAAACATTTAGCTCAGCCTCAAGCTAGCTACAATTTCTATAAAACAAAACAAATATAAACGAAACACTTCTTTAAATAAATTAAACGCCAAGTTAATCTAATACAAAGAAATGTTAGTGTTATTTTACATTTGTACTGCAAATTTTTAATTTCTGGGGGTTACCTCGAGTTCTAGTCATTAAAAAAATTTAAAATATGAAATAATTAAAATGAATATGAATAATTAAATATAATTTAAAAGAATTATATTATGTAATATATTCGTTCTAAATAATTTCTTATTGGGCTAATGAGAGACCCAGGGGATTTGCCACGCAAGCGCGGCACATATAGGAACTGCCCAACATTATGTCAAAAGATGTTGGCTCGGCATTACACCATGTCCTGCATCGTTTCGTCGCGTCCGACTCATCGGGGCCCGACGATGCTTACTCAACTCTGGACCTATACCAGATCAAGAAGATCAGATATACCCGATATAGGGCTTATCAGAGACGAGCGTGCTCTTATACCTATACCACCGCCATACTTGCTTGGCTGGCAAAAACACATCAACGTTGTAAAAACCGTGTTTTTGCACTCTGCAATAAGGTAAACAACAGGTTTTTGTTGAGAGACAGCAAGGGACGCGACGAAACGATGCAGGAAACGACATATCGTAATGCCGAGCCATTAGACGTAATGTCCGATGTAGGAACAGTTCCTATCCCTTGGTGTCTCTCATTAATACAAATTGTGTATCTTATTGCAGTGTGCAAAAACACGGTATTACATTGCTAATTTCTTATTGCTTTATTTCAACATTAAACCCTACTCAAATTAGTAAGCACATTTATATTAAAGTATCTCTACTTATCACAGTATGAACATTCCAGAAACACTTGATGGATTAAAACGAATATGAAAATATATTGAGTTCATATAGAATTGAAATTATTTTGCCGTATTTTAAATGGACAATATTTCCTAGTAGGCAATATATTACTCAGAATCAATACATTTTATTTACTAACTAATACTCTAGTAATTTTAGAGATTCGTTTTTACAAATGGATATATGATTTTATTTTGTATAAATGCTTTTCCCTTTGCTATATTTAGATAAGATAGCCTAGGGGGAAAACAATAATCGCTATAAAATTATACTTGAAATAAAAGGTTTTTAGGGTTTTCATTTTAATATTAATAATATTTTATACATTCTATCCTGTCATTGGTTTATAGTTTATTAATATAACTAATAAAGTGTTCATTTTGGAAAAGTATAGGGATTATTTATACATCGGTGAAGACTCACCTCGAAATATTTGTTATTGCTAAGCTAAGACAACCACATTTATTCAAATAATTTTTGCTTCTTTTGAATTGTTAGTCTTCAAATAGATGTAATAACTTAATTTACTTAATACAATTACTTTGTTCTAAATATAGAATTAAGCCTGAATTAAGGGGCTTAACCGCTCGTTATGTAGTATATTAATAGAATATTTATATCTCAAAAGCGGTTTTGACGATTTTTATTTTAAAAAAATCGCAATGTAGCTCATTTGAGTATCAATTTTTATATAATACATATATATTTATCTTATGATTTTTTACTACGTTTTTATTAGCTTGCTTTCTTGTTTGTTTGTCCAGTACAAATCTTGCAATCGATTTTTAACTAACTTCCTGAGTAGAGCTAGACATTTGAAACTTTTAGAATAGCTCAGAAAACGATGACAATGCATTATTTTAATACTTTTAGACATCTTTCACCAGAATTTAATTAGTTTTCAGCAGTTTTTGCTGTATGGAAAGTTAGTTTGGAAAAAATCATCAATTAATTTTATTTGTTTTGACATGTCCCATATTTACAATCTTCATTTTCACTGGTTTCAAATTTCTTTTTTTTATAATTTCTTTCTTTATTTGCAACTATAAGTATAATACATTACATATATATACAATAACAAGCAAATGGTTTAAAATTATTTAGAACAGGAAAACAATGAGCGGAGATGTTACCCAATGGTAAATCCTCCAAAATGGAATACAGGATAACCTAAATTAAATTGATTACATTAATACATTGCATTAACATTCTTATTATCAATTTTCACTATTTTACACAAATATGCTTAAACATACACATATACACGCGAAAAAAACACATACATTCATAGATATTTATACATTTTGTTTTTATTTTAAGGGGCCAGATTATCTCTGGGCCATTTTCGCTTCAGTCGTCGGCGGGGATTTTCCGGAAGGGTTGGAATAGATACGGATTGGACAAGAGGGTTATCATGATTTAAAAGGGAATTATGGAAGGAAAGGTAACGAGATTTAGCTAAGTCGGGGACGAAGGGTACTTTGAGGTCATTATGGAGTGTAAGATTCGAAACATAGAATGGGGCATTAGCAATTTTTCTAAGAATTTTGGACTGTAAGGATTGGATTCTTTGGGAGTTAGAACGTTTTGTGGAGCCCCATAGCTCGATGCCGTAAGTCCAAATTGGTTTTATTAAAGAATTATAAAGGAGTACCTTATTCTCAAGTATAAGACTAGACCTATTATCTAGTAAGTGAAGGAGCTGTCTGTAACGCCTGTTAGTCTCCTGTCTTTTAAGCTTGGTGTGGGGATTCCATGTAAGGCGCTTATCGAGGTAAAGACCAAGGTATTTGGCTATATCGGCAGTGGGAAGAGGAACGTGGTTTAGGAATACAGGTGGACAATATCGTTTACAGAGGGTGAATGTAACATTGACACACTTATCAGTATTAATTTTAATCCTCCATTTGACAAACCATCTTTCAAGGAGAGTGAGGTGCTCTTGGAGGTAAGTTGATGCTTGGATGGGGTCAGAGTGTCGAGCTAGTATGGCCTTGTCATCGGCAAAGGAGCATAAAGTTGTATGGTGATGTTCTGGGATGTCTGCAGTGTATACTGTGTAGAGGATAGGGCCAAGGATACTCCCCTGTGGTACTCCAGCACCTACAGGGTAATAGGAAGAATGCGCTGTCCCTTGACAGACCTGGTAGTACCGATCGGATAGGTAAGACTTTAGAATAAGGAAATATGTAAAGGGAAGCATGCTCTTGAGTTTGGATAAGAGACCAGCATGCCAAACTTTGTCGAAGGCTTGTGCTTCGTCCAGAAAGGCAGCGGCACAGTACTGTTTCTTCTCCAGGGCTAGGGCTATTTGATCCACCACTCTGTGGCACTGTTGAATTGTAGAGTGATGAGACCTGAATCCAAACTGATGGTGGGGAATCAAGTTCTGAAAGTTAAGGATGGGATAAAGACGCTGGAGAAGTAGTTTTTCAAATATCTTTCCCAGTAGTGGAAGTAAGCTAATCGGTCTGTAAGAAGACGGGACGTGGGTAGGTTTAGATGGTTTGTGAATCATTTTTATTATTGAAAACTTCCAAACCAAAGGGAAATATGTGGTCCGGAGAATGCTATTATAGATTAGGGTAAGGAAGAGGATGGCTCTTTTTGGAAGTTGGCGGAGAATTTCAGCAGTGATCAAATCATAGCCGGGGGCCTTTCGGAGCTTAAGTCGTTTTATTATGTGTTTTATGTCTGACGGGTTGAATGCATGTGGTGGTGGTGAGAGTTGTAGTGTCTGCTCTAAAGTGTGGTGTACTAGTTTAGTGTGTTCAGTGTCTATGTTATCGTGTGGTGAAAATACTGCGTGTAAGTGTTTTGCGAATTCGTTAGCCATATCTTTATCCGATCTAGTCCAAGATCCGTCAGCCATTTTAAGCGGGTGAGTTATTTGTTTCCGTCTTAATACTCGCCTTGTTGCTGTCCAAAGTGATTTATCTGTTTGTGACAGCGCTGACGTGTAATTGTTATATTTGTCTTTATTATATTGTCTTATTTTATCATTTAATTTGCGTGAGAGCATATTGTATGTTTGTTTATCACTTGGATATCGTGTTCGCTGCCATTTAGCCCTAGCTCGCCTTTTGTCGGTTATAAGTTCACGAATATGAAGTGGTAAATAGAAATCCTTTTTATTGCATTTGATATCAAGAGAAGCTTTCTGAACAGAATTTTGAATTTGTGATGTTATGAATTCGACCGCATCATCGATTTGTTCCGGTGTTTTGAGTGAGATATTGAGAGTGATGTGTTGCTCAACTAAGGTCCGGAAACGATCCCAGTCAACTTGTCCACTGATGAGAGTATTTTTGGGAGGAGTTAGGATTGGACAGTTGTGCAGGAGCAGGAGGACAGGGCTGTGGTCGGAACAAGGATCTAATAGGTTACTGATATTAGTCTGGGATGCAGGAATATTGCGGGTTATAAAATAGTCTAGAATATCAGGTTGAATATTATTATGTGAGGGCCAGTAGGTGGGTTGAGAGGGTGTAATCACATTATAATCTGTGTTGATAAGGGTTTTGAATAAAAGTTTTCCCCTGGCATTGGGAACTCTGCATCCCCACTGAGGGTGTTTGGAGTTATAATCTCCCCCGGAGATAAATCGGGGGCCAAGAAAGCGGAATAGACGTAGAAAATCTTGTTGGGTAACGATTTTATTAGGAGGACAGTATACTGCTGCGATAGGTAGTTGATAATTAGAGAGCTGAATTGAAATAATAGTGGCTTGTAGTGAATCTGTAGGTTCATAGTAAAGAAATGTATGGGGGATATTATGTTTTATTAGGATAGCCGTACCACCATGAGCAGTTTCATCTGGATGGTCTGTACGGTAAAGGGTATAATCACGGATCCGGAAATAAGAACGGGAAGTAAAATGGGTTTCTGTTAAAAGAACTATGTCAATACGCTTATCATGTAGCACTAAGTCTAGCTCGTTTCTATGATTACTTGCACCATTGGCGTTCCACAAGAGGATGGTAATGGAATCAATGGTAGGAGGGGAGGTCATTTTGAAAGGGCAGGCAGGAGGGCCACAAGGGCATTAATAGCAGAAACCAGTGGTAGGATAAGCGCTTCGAGTTTTGAGGAGAAAACTGTAAGTATTGAGGTTAAGTCACAAGCTGTAGGTGGAGGAGGGATAAATGAAGCTTGTGTTGGATTAGTAGTGACAGGTTGGTTTGTCAACGCTGAAGCATAGTTAGCATATACTTGTTTATTAACATTAGTGTTAGCTGAAGGTGAAATAGTTTGATTTACATTAAGAGTAGGAAAATCTGGGTTATTGTTAACTTTCGGAGGCTGGGAAGCAGGAATGTTGAGACTATCGGAAGAAAGAGCATCGGGTCCGTGAAGTGCGCGATCTTGTAGACGTCCTGAGGTATTATTGGGTAGTCGTTTCTTTTTTGATATTTGTTGAAGGTCTTTATATACTGTACAGCCTCTGTAGTTAGCAGTATGTTCTCCCTGGCAGTTGGCACACTTGACAGTCTGGACTTGGCGGGCGCAGTCTTGTGTTAAGTGGGGACCAGCACACTTGACACATCGAGGGGGATGATGGCAGTAGTTTTTAGTGTGACGGAATTCCTGGCATCGTGTACATTGCGGTATCTCAGATGTTTTGTGGGGTTCCTCTACTGAAATACTACAGTATGCGAGATATTTTATGTTAAAGATTTCCGTATTAATAGGATTTGGTTCCAAATCTACGAAAAAAAGAGGTAATGGTTTTTTCGTTGTGCGCTGAAGAACATTGTGAACATTGCGCACGGTAAAGCCATGCTCCTGCAGTTCGGTTTTAATTTGCTCTAGTGGAGTTGTGTGGTGTAGATGCCGGATAGCGACCCGGAAAGCCTTGTTTTCCTTCGTTTCATAGCAGTGGAAGTCTGCTTTGGCTTCATTTAGATAAGAAATCAAAGCTCGATATCCTATTGAAGTTTCGGTATGGATAACTAGGTCGGAGAGTCGAGATTTGCAAGTAAACTTGTTATCAGGGCCAAGTTTACTTGAAAGAATACTGCATAATTGACCGAAGTTACCGACGTTACGCAGGAAAATTGCGGGTGGCTTCGGGGGCTTCTTTGTTTGTGGCATATTTTTTCGGATGGCATTGGTATCAGTGTCCATCTCATCGTTTTGTAACGAAGAGTACGGATTTGGAGTCGTGAATACTGGTTGGTGATTTAAGTTTAAGAATGGACTTGGATTTTTCTGTGCGAGAGGTGTTGTATTAGGTTCTACAATATCGGGCTGGTTGCTAGGGCCAGCAATACTCGTATTCTTTGAACTATCATTATTGACTGGATATTGTTGAGTTGAGGTGCTAGCTTCAGATTGTTTGGCCATTTTTTTAGAAGTTTTACTGCCTTCTAATTGAGACCGTATCCTCTTGCCGGTTTTTGAGGCCCTGTGTACGGGGATATATTCTTGATCATCCTCAGAGACGGAGGAATAGTAAACTACACTCTCTCCGTCCGAGGCAGTCATCGTACCAGATGACATAATAAAGGCCGTAAGGCCTTTATTATGTGTACTTTTATTAAGTTAATGCGCGATTTTAATTGTCTCTTATTGCTGTAGCAACCACAAACAATTTAAATAAGGAAAATAGTAATATAGGAATTGTTTGTTTACCTGTCACCTCCCCACTCTTCACCCCGTTTTCTCTACACAAAAATTATAAAAATAAGAAAAAAAGAAAACTTCTGAACAAGAAAAACTACTTAATAAAATAAAATGAAAGTTTATACACTGAAAGATAACAACATAATATAACGTTCTGTAAAATTTCAACAATAAATTTGGTCTCTAAACACACTTATGAACAACGTAACTGGAGAGCGACATGAACGTGGTGGTTGTTGACATGCGACCCCTAGTTAAACTTGCAGTTAAAAACTTGGTTTCAAATTTGTGATTTTTTATTTAAAAGGTAAGCATTGAATGACAGCGGAAAAGTAAACAAAGAAATAAATTAATTGACGTGTGACAACCAGGTTTGTTCACATTTGCGTCCTAGGCAGGGTTTTCCAACTCCAGTATTCTACACTATTCTTAAAATTAGTATTGTTTTTTGACACTCAGATTGGCCAACCTATGTGAGGGAAGAAATAAAATCCCACAGGCCACCAGGCCTGTGGGAGAGAGGGAAATGCATAATTTGTTTGTCAACAAAAGAAGGTTATTTTACTAGTTCAACAAATCGCGATCTTTTTCCTGATTTTGCCACTTGGATTTTCACTTCTTATTTACGAATATGTTTTGAAATTTAATGAAAGAGTTAATTTCCTTTATAGAATCAAGAAATTTAATGTCGGTAATGAAAAGTTATGAAAAGTGTAGGCTTAAAACTACTTAGACGAAGAATTAATTTACCTGACAGATGTTGAATTGTAATGAAAGAAAGTTTAAGAACCTTTGTTAATTCAGTTGAAGTTTACATTTTAATCTATCAATATTTGAGTACAGTGTGAAAGAAGTAGTTATTATTTTTCGGTAAATAAACAATAAACTCTATTATTGTTATATAACATGGAAAACGATAACGATTACTGAGTTGATTAATTTTCTGTCTAAGTCTTACTTTGTCAGAATAACTTAACAAATTGAAATGACGGGTAGTTACAAACAAAATTCAAAAACCAGTATAATATTTAGTGTATTAGAATTATATTTAAATAACATAAAAAGTGAATAATATGTAAAAGTGAATTCAAGCGGTGGCGTGGAGGTTATAAAGTCTCTTGGAACGGTTACCCTTAGGTCGGCGTCCCTCCACTAGAGACATTTTTATTTGCCTAGTTGGCCCGACCTTCTAAAATTCAAAATCCAACGCTCTTATTGGCTCCTTCTCTATTTTCCCGCGCTGTCAAAAAACATACTAATTTTAAGAATAGTGTAGAGGTGTAAGAGCACTAGCGCTCCACGGGAAGATGGTGGTTAAAATTGTAAACTACTTATGATCTTTTGACATTTATACTATATTGTAAACAAACAATCAAAATAAATAATAGACTCGGTGACCGAATGAGATGCGCGATCGCCTAAAATGCGAAAGTTCCCGGGTTCGATTCCAGGAAAATGACCAAGTAATCTTCTAATTTATTTCTTTGAATTAAAAAGCTCGAAATCTTTTGAATGGTTTAAAAGATTTAGGTACTATATTAACCGCACCTTCCCGTGGAGCGATAGTAGTCTAATACAGGTAGATAAAGAGGGGAGTTGGAAATCTTTCCGTTTAAGGATTCTATGATCGCTGGTCCTAGGTATCGGTTTAATTTTTCTGCATCTGTACTTCTTTACTTGTACACATTTTTCTTCTCTTACTGTCCCTTCACGGTGGCATATCAATGGCACGGTTTAGATTCGGTTTTGGTTAGATATGTTGTACAAAGATTTGTCCTTTTGTAGGTTTAAGATCAGCTCTCTAGACTCTAGAGTCTAGAGAGTCTAGAGTCTAAAGTCTCTATCACCTTCAAATTCTTTTGAAGGTGATCTTTGTAAAAAGGGTTTTATTTTATTTATTTATTTTTTTTTATGAAAAGAAAAAGTCTATAACTTTTCTTTAACTATAACAAATTTTCCTCCTTAAAAATGTAACCTTTAAGAAAATTCCCCTGTAAATAGAAGGAAATCTGGGTGGAAAATGAATTAGATATCAGATAAACAGATCTCTTCTTTGAGCCATATCTTATTTTCTTCTGTTTAGAGATAGAAATCAAATGAATGAAGATGAAAAACAAAATTACAACGCTTAGTTATTAAAGATAGGATAACACTGTGTAAGAATTTGCTGATTTTTAATTTTTTTTAATAATTTATTTTCTCTTTTAAATATACATTTAACAAAGAAGTAATCTCTTAAAAAATAACTTTTTTTTTTCAAAAGAAATAATAAGAGCAAACCCCAAAAGAAGCCGAGAAAATTTTTCTTTACAAAAATATAATCTCAAAGGATTTTTAAAGAAGTGAGAGAGAAAAACATTAATTTTGGTAAAAGATTTAATATAAGAAAATATTAAGTATGACATTTAATATAAATTAAAACCCACACAGAAGTATTATTATACTACTACTAATCAGAAAATTAAATTACAGGATTTTATACTCAATGGAATTTAAGAATGTGTTTTTTAATATAAAAATGTATTCTTAAATTTAGTTTTTAATTAATAAATGTATTCATATTATGAAATGGATATGTAATCATTGTATTGTCTAATGGTTTTCCCTTTTATATACTTGTGAAAGACAGCCTAAGGAAAAACAATACTCCCTATTTGGGTTATGGAATATTTTAATTTTATCTCTTAATGAAATATCTTGCTTCTTTTTCAAAAGTTCATATTTTCATGCAATTTTAACTTATTAATAATTTATTTATATTTGGGTGTAAGATTAATTTATTAAAGTGTTGACTTTCATTGTGGTTTAATTAAATTGAGAATAGCAAGGCTTGTTGTATTGACGAACAAACCTTGCCAATTTGAAAAAATCAATATTGTCGAGCGCATGCGTCGTTGAACACGATATAGAGTATGCAAAGGTTTAAATGGTTACTATTTGGTACTCTTGTGCTATTTTATTGAAGAGGTAGGGATATTACATATAACAAATACATCCAGTGGAAACGCGAACAAAAATTCCACTTCGATTTGTGATGATATAGTGGCATGTGGTGCGAAAATCAATCGCATCTTTTCTTTACCTTTATTATCACTTCTAGTGATTTCTTGTCTTTTTTATATTATAATATGTGATGATGCAAAGCATTATATTATGATAATCCTAACCAAGGGTTACATTGGTGTGTTTCTTTCTAATCGCTCCAGTAGTTTTATATTCTCAATTCTACGAAAAATCGGTCCTAAAATTAGTAGACAGGGCCCTCACTTAGGGATGCCATATCGGCTAGGTTCATGGCGTCTAAATACAAACAAATAAACAAAACTCTTTCTTTAATCTAAATTATTAATAATATTATATTTAAAATGAATGATAAACGAATAGAGAAGATTGTATAGTATAGACCAGGGATATCCAATCTTTTTTGTTCAAGGGTCGGATCTGGATAGTCCGTTAGTATGAAGGGTCTTTATCGGGCCTGATGAAGTAAGCCATCCTGCGATAGGACTTCACAATAATAGGGAATATCCGGATTCCATTTCACCCAAAATAACTTCAATTGTGCTACTTTTTTTGTTGTTGAAACATTTAAGTTTGCATTACTACTCTACAATCTTGAATACAAGGAGGTAGCAGAGTGTTTACCAATATTGAATACAAGGTTGTAGCAGAGTGTTTACCAATCTTGAATACAAGGTAGCAGCAGAGTGTTTACCAATCTTGAATACAAGGTAGTAGCAGAGTGTTTACCAATCTTGAATACAAGGTTGTAGCAGAGTGTTTACCAATCTTGAATACAAGGTAGCAGCAGAGTGTTTACCAATCTTGAATACAAGTTGGTGGCAGAGTGTTTACCAATCTTGAATACAAGGTAGTAGCAGAGTGTTTACCAATCTTGAATTCAAGGTGGTAGCAGAGTGATGCTTACAAATGATTTTTTTGAGTAAGTTTTAAAGTATATAGTGCTAGAACTTTAAACTGAAGTCACTAATTTTTATTTTCTCTAAATGTCTGTTAATGTCTTATACTTCTAACTGTTTGTCTATTTCGATGTTCTACGATCTGAGACTTTGCTAGACTTAAATCCTTTCTTAAATTTACCGTTGTTTTTTCTATTCTAGTATTTATACCTTCTTAATGTTGTTTTCTTTCATGCAATCTTTTCTATATATGTTCTGCCATTCTTACCGCTATAGAATAAAGACAGCTTTTTTTCTCACCTATTGTAGGAAAGGTCATGTTTTCACCCAAAACATTTTTTCCGAGATGTCAACTGAATTATCCGTTTGGGATGTTTTCAAGACCTCCTGAGAGGTTTTGAGAATGACGTCTGTATGTATGTGTGTGTATAGGTGTGATATAATCAGCTCCTAGGGTATTTAAACTAGAAAGTTGTGTTGAAACTTCAATATTTTCTGCCATCTTGAACCACCACAAATTGAAAGAACGTAGCTCGAGTTAGAAGGGAATTGATTCTTTCTATGGTTATGGCAACAGAATTATTGTATTCAGGACGGATCTTTAAGACCCAAAGTCAATCAAATTAAACAATACAAAAAACTAACTACTCAACTTACAATTATACTTACTGTTTATAAAAGAATTTAAGGAATATAAACTACTGCGTAGCTTGATTTAAAAGGCAATTGATTATTTCTATCGTTATAGTAACAGAATTATTGTATTTTGGATGGGAATATACGATTAAAATAAGATGGACTTTAAACTTTACGCTATATCCAGAAAAAAATGCTTTTAGCTTAGGTACTTTAAGTTTTCATAGAATTAAATGGATTCACAAATAAACTTTTGTTTTATATTTATTTTTGGTAAAAGGTATTTGATCTTTATAAATGTTTTAAAAATAAATTTATTTTGTTGAAACAACTAATTGAGTTTTTAAATGATTATTTTTAATATTTATGTATTTTCGGAAAGGAAAAAATTATTCTTATTATTATTCTGCTCACTTAATCGTCTGGCGTCATTTTTTACATACGATTATTTTCTTATACCTAGTATCCTTTTTCCAGAATTGGAATCACTTCGTTGTTTTTATATAAAACAATTATAAATATAATATTAAAATAATAAAAGAGGAAATACGTGATTCATTTGAAATACATCTCTGTGTAAAGGATTCATTTTTTAAATTAAAAAATAACAATTAAACATTGACTTTTTATTTTAAAGTGATAGAATCACGTAAAATTATTCATATTACATTGTGGTTTTTTTTATTAAAGAAGAACATCAGAATACATCTTGATAAGATTAATTTACTCGAATGACTATTGTGAACTGTGATCATTTAATGGGAATTATATTTAAAAATAAACATTAGGTGTTTAAATGTAATAAAACATCGATTATCAGATCGACTGTCCAATTGAAAATCTTGTTATTTTTAATAAAACTATTATTTTGTTCTTGTACTTTACCTCTAATATTTTTTCAAAATGGTTTTTTAATTGAATTTTTTACTTGTTAATCTAAACAATTTAGTTGATATCCGGATAAAAACGTGTTTATCGTGTTTATAAGGATGCAGAGTCAGACTTCTCGTTTTCCGCTGCTAAAAGCATTTATTTTAGGTATAAGTAAAGATATTTCTCTGTTCTTAATGGAGTTTATCTACGATTGATACGAAATATAAACATCGTATCTCGGTGTAGATGCGTAGAAAGTGATTATTTACGTAGTTGTATTCATTGCGCATGCGCGTTTCATAATTTCTCTTTTTTCCGCCCCAGCGGGGTAAAAGAAGAATTCTTCACCTTAACACACGATTCGCGAGTTTGCTTACTTTTTACAAAACAAATTTGCTGTTTGTTTAATTAAAGTAACTATTTATATCGATTTTTAGTGAAACACAATGATTGCTTTAAGTAATTATAACAAAAATGAGAATAATACTACTCCCGAAATAATTATTTCGACACAAAATACGACTAATGAATTTATGTCATCTTTATCAAAAGAGGTAAATACGAACTTACATACGGGAGTTAAGAACCACTGGTTTAATGAACACTACTTTTTTTTTCGATTTTTTTAAGTTTCACAACCTTAGTTTTTTTTGTTTATAGATATAATATATAACTATATATGTGTTTATATATATATAGTAAACATAAATAAATAAATTAAAAATATATACAAAGAAAGGAATAGAGAACTAGATGTCTTGAGAAACTACAAAAAAGCTTAGTGTAAAGAAAAATGTGAAAGAAAAGCTTTGGGTAGGCTAGGAAAACTCTCCATCATAGTTTGTTCTAGTTGATCAAGCCTGGGTAAGGACTAGGGCTCGTCCTACCAGACAAATAGCCCTGTATCCTGTTAGAACAGCTCCTTATCTCCTAACAATGAGCCCTTCCTCCTTTATTCTTATCTTTGAAATCCCTTCTTACCCACGATAATATATATCTTTCGTTAGCCGTTTCCCAAAGACCTTTTTTTGTCCAACAAATACAAAAAAAATGTATTTTACTCAAAAGGACAATAAGAAAATAGTGCTGTAGAGCTAAAAAATATATATTTCTTTCAATATATATAAACTTGTACATATAAACTCTAAAATAAACTTTAAATTTATATACGAGTGATGTAACCCTATAGCAAATAAGTCATCTGGTTAAAATGTAAGTTTTTTGTTTGTTTTTGTTTTTTTAGGGGGAATAAAGTTTTTTTTTTTTTCGTTATCAGTAAAATATGAGTTTAAAGTTAAATGAAGTGGTTATTTATTTGTTAAAGTTTTAGTTTATCATGAATTTTTAACAATGAAACAGAACAGAACTAAATAATTGCCAATAATATATTTTATTTATCTCACTTTACTCAGTCGTCTTATTACATATATATATATATATATATATATATATAAATAAACCCATGGGCTTTCATTAACTGGAAATGGCGATACTGGTGAACATCGAGGGAGGAGCCTTGTACGGAAATTTCGCTCTGGGTAAAAATCAGTGATGATCACCGCACCCTACAAATCTGTGGTTTCCATTATCATAACTTTATTGATAGAGCAATCAAGTCCTCTCCTATTCGAGGTATAGAATCGACATCCCTACACGATTTAGCCGGCAGGTATGCGAACCAGACTCCATGTGTCTGCCTCCGCCCTACCGGTCTAAAACGGCCTCATAAAAAGTTTGACCGCTGACGAAGGTTTAGTGAAATTAGTGAAAACGCCGCTTTGTGATGACCACCTATCTACTTCTACTGCCTCTTTTACTACACAATTTTTCTCCCGCAAAGTCATCCTTCAGTTAGGAAAACTTCCAAGATAAGTCTCAAATAATTTTACTCATTAGACTCTGCCATTTTAACATTATTAAGTGCACTTTATAGTAAGTACAACACTAGCTCCGCAGCTTAGAACCAAGATACGTCTCACTTAATTTTACTCATTAGCCTCTGTCATTTTAACATTATTATAATTTTACTGTACAATCGCCGGTTAAAATCAGTGATCCTGGGAAGAGTTTCTACATTAGTTTTATAGTTTAGGAAAAGTCTTTCTAGAAATATTTAAGTAGTTCTCCTTACATTCGCTAGGTGACGTGAATTGGATTAGAATAAAACATAATTTTAATTTAATGAAAAAGCCTTGCGCCTGCGATAACTATACTCATGATTGTTTAAGCTACGAAAGCTTATGTGCTAGTTTAAAATTAAGTATCCTAAATTATATGGGTTTCATCAACATCAACTCATCTTTATTCATATAGATTAACTTGATTGATAAATTATAAGAAGCTGAGAAGTTTGAAACCATCAGTAAGGTTCATGTCATCAGATCCAAACTGTCATCTCTCTTTAGCGGTTAAAACTTAAAGTGATGAATGACTAGGATCTTAAGCTTGTTATCTCGCCTTGAAGTCTGCAAACGATTACTCATGTTAACCACAGTCAAACCGGGAAACCATATGACGTCGAAGTCTTCTGACAGCCCATGACAAATTCCTTAGTTGAGACTATTAGGATTTCTGCGAAATGATAACCCTCTTGGGAGAAATTACCGCCTTTCAAATTCACAGGATATCATCTCCAAGAAAAGAATAACTGATACGTCGCTTAGCGGATGTAAGGTGAACTACTTAACTGTCAAAACAAATTGGACTGTCCGACAGATTTTTATGTTAATTAAAAAGATTCCTTGTTTTTTCATTAATTTGAGGTCAATTTACAGAATAAATGTTCACAATTTTTGTTTAAAAGAATTATAATTAAGGACCCTGCTATAATATTCTGCAATAGCTCCAATTTACCAAATATATATCTTTTTTTAAGTTTTTGGTAGTACTCATACTACGGAACGTTTAAATTTTAATTTAAATCAAATTATAATTACAATTTACAAAGGGAGACAGTCAGAGAAAAATAGACCTCTGCGCCGGGATTCGAACCACGGACCTCCCCCTCATTTCCAGTGTGCGGGTGCTCTAGCCAGTTAAGCTACACAGAAGAATACTTTCACGTGACTATATTTATACCTAATTGTCACGTGAAAGTATTCTTCTGTGTAGCTTAACTGGCTAGAGCACCCGCACACTGGAAATGAGGGGAAGGTCCGTGGTTCGAATCCCGGCGCAGAGGTCTATTTTTCTCTGACTGTCTCCCTTTGTAAATAGTAATTATAATTTGATTTAAAACAAATATATATCTTAATTCGTTGTCTTATTCTTTGTAGGCACTAATGATGATCTCATAAAGTTATCTTAATAAGTAATGTCAAACTACGAATGAAAATAATAAACATAATTAAGTTGAGAAAAATATATGGAATAAGGTGAAATTCTTTAATACTTATAAATGTGAAACGAAACAAGTGGTCCTTTGGGCCGGATATAAACTATACTTGCGCACCTTTTATACTAATAAGCCTTGCTTTGAAATAAATTTTTAAAATAAGTAATTTTTAAAATTAAGAATTAGTTAATAATGGCACAGTTTATGAATAAAAATAACCTGAAGAAGTATACAATTGAAACCAAATACATTAACACGAACACATTGTACAATATATTGTTAGATTAAATATATAATTTATAATTTAACTTTCACAGTGATTTAAGTTTGGAGGGTCAATTGGGTTCTATTCCAAAGTAGAATACTAAAATTTTGGAGGATAAGAACATTCGTGGTCATTAAATTTTGTTTTAAGATTATTTTTTAAAGCTTCTAAGGAGAGTAGTTACAGGGGAGGTTTACCTTGACACTTGTTGTAGGCCTGAAAAAATAATTATATGGACCTAAGAGGTGGTTATTACCAAGTTCTCACATGGAAGTAAGTACTAATTTGTTTGGCTAAAGCTATAAACTAAGCCTACATGGATTATACATAGAGGTATATTACATTAAGGTATGTATGAAGTTTCATATCGTCAGGGAGACTAGTATGAAAAAAAATTAAATGGGTTTTACAAGATAAGTGCGGGATCAACAAGACTGTTTCTCCATTTTGTTTCTTGCTCTCGATACAGACCCCTAGAGTACCAAAAGGCAAAAGTTAATAGAATTTGAGGATATCGAGGATCAGTCAATACTTAATAGAATTTGAAGAGAGCGAGAATCCATCAAAAATGAATTATCAAACATTTAGCGTTACCATCATTTGGATCATTCTTGATTCTTGTATAATTCCTTGAAGAGGGTAATACATTTTCCGTAATGTCGGTAAAACCAAAACTTTTGATTTATTATTTTTGACTGATCCTTGCCCTCCTCAATTTTTTAACTATATACTTTTAATAACTTATGCCACTACACGTAATGTAATAATTAATTGGGTAATGTGTCGTGGAGGCAGAATCACCTTCGTGATTGGATAATTAGATAGTTAGGAAGTTGCTTTGATAAAAAGCATAAAAATACTTTCAGATTTAAAACGACTATTTCACGTTTTCCCTTCTAAAACATTTTAATTGGTCGCTAGAACACAAATAAGAATATAGTCTATACTATACTTATACAGTCCACACCCAGTGTTTGAAAATGCTTTTCATGAGAATACTTTCAAAGCGTCGTCTACACCCTTTAATTTTCCCACAACTAAGAGGATTCACTTAAAATATTTTAACTGAAGTTAGTTTTAATTTGAGACAAAACGGAGACATAAAATACTAGAAGAACGGAAAAATGAATAAATACGGTTTCTATTTAATAGACAAGAGCTTTGAACAAAAGCAAACTCCCCCAACATCTGTTGAGTTAATATCTTCAAGACGCGAATCTTTCAACTAGAAACGAAACAACGTCAAAGCATTCTGAAACCTACAAGTCTAAAAATCTTCTCATTCATAAGTGTACAAATAAAACCCCCTTACACTCGGATCGAGTCCCTTCCTCATTCTGACGAATTCCAAAGCATCTTTTATTATAAAAAGCCATCTTCTTGGTCTTTTCAATGATTCTTAAGTTTTGTGTATACTTTCAAAACAAGCAGGAGATACTGAGAAGAAAGGCAGCATAAGGCTTATTTAGAATCTCTTGAGGAAGTGAAGTCTTATTCATCGTCCCCTCACCCTTCCGTAGCGTTTCAACTGATAATAAACCCAAAGCACTCATCTCTTTTATAACGCTTTTTTTACTCGAAAAAAGCATTTTCCAACGGGTTTAATTTTAAACGAAGGACATAAAATTCTGTTTAAAAAAGACCTTTTTATGGAATATATAATTTTTAAGAGGAAAGTTTAATTTCTTCCAATTTTTTAATGTTTCTCTTTTTCAAGGGCTTATTATCTCGAATACTTCCACGTTCGCACTTGGTTCTCTGAGATACATTAAATAAGCCTGATTGCCATTCTTACACTCGCCCCACTGCTGGAGAGACTTGTTACTTACTTAATATTCTTATTCATCTTCTTTTATTCTTTTGGTGACGACAAGGACGAAACTAAAAATTTAAAAGAATAGTTAACTTGGTATATATCTGTAGCTGGGTGCACAAAGGATGAAAGTCTATTTTTGTAGTTTCGAGGACCCATAATATACTCGTACATAGATTGTGAATAGCTTAATCATAATATAATATACTCGTAATAGTAATATACCATAATATACCCATAATAATATACCCATAATATACCCCATAATATACCCATAGTATATACCCATAGTATATACCCATAGTATATACCCATAGTATATACATAGTATATACCCATAGTATATACCCATAGTATATACCCATAGTATATACCCATAGTATATACCCATAGTATATACCCATAGTATACCCATAATATACCCATAGTAATATACCCATAATATACTCGTACATAGATTGTGAATAGCTTAATCAGCTGTTCACTATCTACTTACTTTCAAATTTAAAGTCATGTCAACCCAGCAACTGGTACAAGACCAGTTTTGTACCGGTTGACCAGTCTTGTTGAGAGTGTTATACCAGTTGCTGGTTTGACATGACTCACCGTTCTCCCATGTTTTATCTTCTTATTCAACTTTCTTCGCTTTTGCGGCACTGATGATGGCCCTATAATGGCTGAAAGCTGTTTTGAAAATAATAAACTTATTTCACGTTGGGTGACTTTTTCTTTCTACATTCATATCAATATGCATACATTCACATACAATACATTCATATCAATATTTTCTACATCATATCAAATGGAGGTTCCAAGTTTTTCTAAAGCTGGGTTCCCACGGCCTGTGACTTCAAAATGGCCCAGTGATTTCAAGATGTTTTGGATTCAAGGTCACAACCGAAAAATGTTTGGTATTGTATTGACACTATTTTTTTTACAAAATAGCATGGAAATGGGTATTGAATAGAAAACAGAATTGAGACAGGCGCAGTAGGTATGATGAGCGGACATACATATTATACCTATAATAACTGACGTAACTATAACTAGTCTGAAAGTTTATAGTTTTCAAAATGGTCGTGAAAACTGTTTTGAAACTCCTCATGGAAACACTTTCGGTTTAAAACCAAACAGTTTTCAAAACGGTTTTGAGAACTCATGGAAAAGTAGTAATTGTTGACTTAATCTCCTTCTTCATCCTACGTTTCCTGTTTTTGCTTTTGTTTTTATTTACTTACTTCTAAGATTTTTTTTTTTTTATTCTTACATAGTACATAAAGAAGTGTAAACAAACTGAAAGTATTGAAACGACGTCAAAATATGAATTTTACCTACATACTGCATACACTGTCTTGACTTAAAGTTCCAAGGATAAAAAGAGTTCCAAAAAGATTCTAAAAAGCTTAGAAAAGCTCTCAAGATTATTGTTCCATCCAGAAATAGAACCCTGACCATGCACCTCCTAGTTCCTTCACAGGTTTACTTCTAGCTATTATTTTTTTTTTGCTAACCATTATAAAATAATTTATAAAAAGAAATGAGAAAAAAACTTTCCATTTAACACAAACATTCATAAAGTTTCAAAAAAAAGTTATTTTTTAATACTTAAGAGGAAACCCGCTTTAACAAATTTGGTTAATTAAAAATATTAAAAAAAAACTTTTGCTTTTCCTTTAACTTTTTTTTAATATATGGGTAATACATTTTCCGTAATGTCGGTAAAACCAAAACTTTTGATTTATTATTTTTGACTGATCCTTGCCCTCGAGCCTTGTACGGAAATTTCGCTCTGGGTAAAAATCAGTGATGATCACCGCACCCTACAAATCTGTGGTTTCCATTATCATAACTTTATTGATAGAGCAATCAAGTCCTCTCCTATTCGAGGTATAGAANATTTAAAAAATTAACCTTCAGTCCACGAAAAAAAAAATCAATTCGCAAAAGAGCGTAAATCATTTTGCGCCCCCCCCGCTTCCTATCGAGGGGTTAATGTTTTTAGAAGTTTTTTTCAACCTCCCCCTTGCTAAAGGCAGAGGGGATGTTTCAACTCCCTGAATCCACAACCCTGGAAGGGAAGTTGGAATATAAATGGGGAATCAATGCCCAACGCGCTACATGAGGCGTGGGACAAGAGATAAGCTCCGCGTTAGATTTATTTATTCCCCCCCCCCCTTTTTAAAAAAAGTGATTCTCGAGTTCCTTCTTTAACCGTGGTTATTCTTTTCGTTGCTTTTTATTCCGTGTTCTGTCTCTCTTTCTAATGGTTTTCTTGTTTAAAAACTGATACTTTTTTTTATTTCTCTTGGCTTCTTTTTGTTAGCAGTATTCTCCTCACCCTCCATCTATTTGATAACAAATTGTGTGACTTTATTACATTGGCTAAGCCCTTCTACTTTTTTTTACTTTGCCCATCTCTGAAACAATTTTCTACGGATATAAGAGGCTATTAGAACCAATGTATCGGGATTACCTATTTTCTTTACCTCTCTTATAGATTTTTTTTCAATGAAAAATTACAAGATTACCAAGTCCTCAACAATACATTTTTTATAATCGTATTAGGGTTTTTTTTTTATACATTAAGCATTGAAGTAAAGAAGCAGTGACAGTAAGTAGAAAATATTGGCCTGGTTAAAACGCTTAAACCGGGCGCAAATTGTATCAAAGGTGACACAGGGCAGGGCAGAGGGCAGCATAGTTTTTTTAACGAAACACAGGTTACGCAGGGCAGTATAGTTTAACGAATTAAGACGCCAGGCCCACTAGTGTCGGCAAAGTAGGGCATGGCAGTACTACGCCACACTTGGCCTACCTGACACCAGTGGATATGGCATATGGTGTCTTAAAAAACAACTTTGTGCATTTTTGAACCAAACTAATTCAAGCAACAAAATTGCAATGTAATAGCAAGTAAAACGGAAAAAACAAACAATAGAATTCCCTTAGTTTTGGGAAACGTTTTTCGCAAAAAGAGTAATTTTTCATCCACTAAAGCAGTACCGGAACGCCGTTCCGGCGCAAGTACACCCCCTGCCCCACGTCCCTCATAAAGGATTAACGGTGACGGTAATAAGTAAAATAAGTGTGTAGAATATAAAAGGTTAAAAACAACCTCACAATTTGTTATAATAAACTCACAATTCAAATGTAAAATACCCCGTCTTTGTTAAAACTGAACTCCCGCCTTTTTCGAATTATCCGCACGAACAAGAACGAATAAGGACATAATGTTCTATGTTCTAATAGGTAGCAGGTAGCAGCAAACTAACTTCTATTATACTAATACCAAGATCAAGTAGATTGATTGATTTTTCCTCAAAATATAACAATATCTACAAATGATAATTTTAGAAAAAGGTAAAAAAAGTATAAATATAAATAGATCTATAAAGCTGTGTCCAGACTGCCGAACCGAACAGAGGAAACGAGCCGAGCATTGGTATCTGCGCATGCTCAGTATAACGTGCGCCTGCTCATCTCGGACTAGGCATGCGCAGAACCAATGCTCGGCTCGATTCCTCTTCCTCTGTTCGGTTCGGCAGTCTGGACACTGCTTAAATAATGAGGTGATTAACCTAACGCATGGTTTTTTTTTTTAGCTTTTTGTGCACTAAACGGTCTTTGGAAATCAGAAAACCCCCATATAAGTCAAAGCGAGCAACCCTGTATATGCGAAAAATTGCCCGGTAGGACTGGGCGGGGGGATAACAAAAAAGTCATAGCTGTTGAAAACACGCATCTCGTGTTATCCACTAAATTTAGTTGCACAAGTACTTAGGCTTTAGGCCTAGATTTTGTTTTGATTATTATTACTCTAAATAAAGCCTACTTTAAGCTCCAATTTAACATTGTGATAGAATAAAATAAGAAATAAAACAAACATTAATAAGAGAAGGGGATAGAAATCTAATGGAAAAAGTGTATTTTAAAAGCTAAATAAGTAGGATAAATTTATTTTTTTGCTAGGCATTTTATACTTTATTTTAAGTTATAAGTCTTCCCCTTAATGTTAAGGCTTTTTTATTCCCCTACTTTACTCTCTCTAGACAATTTAATCAAGTTTTTTTTTTTATAAAGTAACAAAAGAATAAAATAAATGAGGGTATGTAGTGATGGATCAGAGTATGAAATAGCTTTATAAGATGAGTTTTTTTTCGTCGAAGAAGCAACGCTTGGAAACGATGTAAGGGAACGTGAGATTGAAGAGTGATGTAATTTAGTAAAGCTATCTTATGATACGTTGTTTCATCCTTAATACTCACTCACTATTATATATATAAGAGAAGGCTTTAGTTCCTTCTGGTGAAATATGCTGATGGATACGGCAGAATAACGTAAGGATATGAGGCAGGATATCTAATGTGTACAGTGAGCTGTAAGTCTCACTTTAGCATTTACTTAACGAAGAATATATGTATTTGGATTTGGCTTTACTATCCGACACAATATCATCCACTTGATCAAAAAGAAATGTTTTCTTTTTCCTAATTTGATACTTGGGCTTGGGCATACGCTCGGGAAGTGAGACGTCACTAACGTGAAAAAGTGTGTGTTGTTACGTTGGCTAATCTGCGCTGGCTCATAACAAATATACAGATGGGTTTTATCAGAGCTATTTTATTTTATTACTATTTTTTAATCAATTTTATTAATTTAAGAATGAAAAATGTCTTAATGCTTTGAATTTGGGTGCAACCATAGAGCCTTAAAAGATAAATGTTTCTTTTACCGCAATAATAATCCATTTTCAGTGTGGCATAACATCTGTAAGTTATCTTTTATATCTTATTTGAATTATTTGTAAGAATTTTTTGTTTTATCATCTATATTGAATGCATTTATTGGCTTATTAATGATGTTACTGATATATTATTATTTATTATATTAGGTTAAAAAAGCTTTTAATAGAATAAAAAGAGGAAAAAACGATTAAATGCTTACAGAACACTAGTAAAAAATTGTTTGTTATGAGCCAAAAAAGGCTAAAAAAAATAAAAATAAAAATAAAAATAACCTGACGACAAATCGAGGACGGCGCATGACGTCACAGCAACCGTCGCGTCGTCGATCTAACGCGGCGTATATCGTATATCACTTAAAGTTTGATAAAAAAGAAATGTTTTCTTTTTTCTAATTTGATACTTGGGCATTGTGTTACAAGCTTACTATACGGTTAAAGTGCACGCTAATTCCTAGTCAGATTCCGAAAAGTGATAGTTCACAGTTCACCGGAATGTAAAAGGCCATTCATATAAATTCTAATCGCTGTTGCCGCAAACGTAAGGGCCCATAAACGGGCCCTTTAATTTGTTAAACACAACCAAGTTGAACAACTTGACAATAAATTAAAAACAAGATTCATAAATATTAGTTTTAAACTTGGAAATACGTTAATGAAAGAACAGTATTGTCCAACAAAAATATACGTAATTCATAAATTTAAATATAGATCTATAAATCTTAGGACATAGGAAACTAATTTGGTTTCAATGTTGTTGATATAATATATCTCCGTTGACGATATCTCCGAAACCAATTACACTAAAAGCTTGATATTTGGAATTTAACTTCCTTTAATGACATGGAATAATTAAGTTAAATGATTTTCGAAACGCCATATATAAAATAATTGTCACTGTAACTACTTCTTTTAAACGCTAAAAATTAATCATTGGATTTGGTATGATAATTTCTATAATAATTTAATGTCTGAATGATTAAAAGATGGCACAACCTCAGCATTTCCTGAAAAAATAACCTACATAAATGCTCAATCCTCTTCAGTTGTCAGAATGAGTAGTTACTAATTTGGAAGTTTTGTAAATTATATTTTATCTATGGGGGGGGTGTATATGC
>KZ651058.1:627819-642007 GCA_001010745.2 Gerris buenoi | reverse complement strand
CAAGAGGTAATTCGATTTTTATTAATTAAAAAAAAAAAAAAACTTTAAATATTCTCGGTTATATTAAACCCCCAAGACACATACATCTCGTAGAACCAATTAGTATCAGGAATATAGCAAAGTGCAGGAGGTATTTTGATATTCAGTTTTTTTTCTTCCTGTTACATGTATTGCTGGTATAATATAGTTATTGAAATTTAAGGCGTTTTTTTTTAAATAATTCGAAAAATCTAATTACCTCCTGTTTCTTGCTATATTCCGGATACAAACTGATTTTACGAGATTAACGTGTCTTGCGGGTTTAATATAACCGAGAATACTTAAGGTTTTATTTTTTTTTTTTAAATTAAAAAAAAAAACTCTGAAGCTTTTTATAATAATACGAAATATGTTTTTTTTTCCTCTTCTTGTCAAAAAATACGAAATATATATATTTTTTTTTTAAATACATATATTTAAAAAATGCGTAGATAAAAAATAAAAATAAATCTTACTTTTTTTAAAAAAAAAAAAAATTATTTTAACAAAAAGAAATGCCTTTAAATTAAAGACAATCATATTTTTAACGTTATAACAAAATCATATTAAAAAAAGAAATGCCTTTAAATTAAAGACAATCATATTTTTAACGTTATAGAGAAAAAAATTGGCTTCCAAAGCTTACAAAAAGTATTGTGACCATTCCGAATAACGGAATATTTTTATGTCTGAATTCAAAAATTCCTAGACATTATGGAACAGGTCTTTTGAATGTTTGTCAGTATTCCTACCTAATTGTTTTTCCATAGTTTGATCAAGGGTATTAAAGATTCTTCTATACTTATATGTATATAAAATATTTTCAGTATTGTTTTGCTTCCAAGCGTACCGAAAGTAACGGAAGCTATGTGATAGTTCTGAAGAATGGAAATATTTTATGTCAGTCTCTCAATTTTTGCAAGCCACCATATCTTATAAACTACTAGCCGTTAGGCCCGCGGTAACGGGCAGAATAATAAATATGGTTGAGAAAAAGAGCTGAGAGATAATTAGTTATAATTAAAATAGATATTTAAAGAGATATTTACTGTTTAAATAGTAAGTTTTATGCAGTTATAATTAAAACATTTAAATAGGAAGTTTTGTGCTCCGATATCCGTTACATAGGTATAGCGCAAATGGTTTAGTATCTGGCTTACCCCCAGTAGCCCCGGGTACGATCCCAGCTTATGGCACATTAATTTTTAACGTTATAAATCATTTAGAGGTGAGTCGTTGTTGGGACACTACTTGATTATATAAAAGACTTGCCCGATTATAATAAAATTTGCATGGTAGGTCATAATTAGCCCACTGTTGGTCCTAAAATGAGTTTATTTCTCCATTGTCTTTTCTTCATCATGCGCACTCTTCATTAAAATCTATATTTTTACTAACTGACTGAGGGACTGCTTTGAGTCCCACAAACATGGCCGACGCAAAACCTTCATTTTAATCTCGGAGCTCTTGAAATTTAGTTAATTCCTCATGTAATATTGAAGTCTTTCATTAAAATGATAAGTGCTCTCATCTCTCGATCAATAATGTAGGCACATTTGAAGAAAGTAATTTTCATGATTAGGAGATAGAGTTTTTAAAGAAAATATATTTTTGAGAATTGCTCGGAATTAAGAAAAGCTTGATAATGACCCAAGGAGGGGTTGAAATATCGCATTAAATAAAATTATGGAAACTTGAAAGTTTTTATAATACAATTACCCAACAGACCTTTTAAAGACTTTCTTTGGAAACTAAAATGATTTATTTTTTATTGACAAAATAGGGTTTTTATAATTATGGTCTATTCGATGTATTTATATGGCTGTTTTGCGGTTCAATGGCAAAAAAAATACTTCATCAAAAGTTTGTTTATGTGTTTTGAGAATATCAGACCCATAGGATAGTTCAAAGTAAGCTTTTTAGTATTTTAAAAAACACCATCAATAGGATACTACTTAAACAATACAGTGTTGCCTACGGACCCTCGCTGTGTGCTGACTAGCACACACTTGACCTTTATCTTACATGATATTCCATAGTGTCTTTTTAAAAACAAGAGAGCAATACCCAGGATATTTCTATTTCTTATTGGAATAGCAAGAAATATAATGCTTAATATGTCTAGTGATCCAATTTATGGATGAATAAAAAAAAATGAATGAGAGTTAAATATATCATTTAAAATATTAATGCTAACAATAATATTAACGCTACCAGTAATAACAATGTTAACAATACCTGTTCTAATACTAATTTTGGTAATGTTAATAATATCAATGCTAATAGGAAATAGCATTAACACTTGAGTGCTCTTTCTATTGACTTTCAACGGTTAAGAATTAATTTTAATTTAATAATTAATTCTATATGTAATAATGTAAATAGGAACAACAGAGCGATTTTTACATATTACTGATATTAGCAGACTTGATCAATTTCTGCAATTCCTTAAAGATAAAAACATGAAGACAAACAACCAACTCATGGGTAATAATATTTATATTCTTTTCAAATAAATTTACAAAAAGAAAAACCAAAATAATAAAATAATTATAATTAAACAGGACAACACTGACTATATTACTCCAGCAGTCTTTTATTACAATTAAAAATAATAATAATAAATATTATAAAAAAAAAAAAATTAATAACATCTTTCGATTTCTGTATTGCATACGCTTCTCGCATTATAAATTAAATTATAGTTTATATTACAAAATCATAACTTTTTGTTATCACTTACTCTTAACAGTAATAGGATGATACAGTTTATCATTAAATAATTCTCTTTTTGTTTAAAAATAAATAAATAAACAGTTATTCTTCTTAAAGGTTTTGGTCAGGTCAAAGGTGTTGTGTAAAATATTTTTAAAAAAGAAATGGAGCTGGAGGGATTTTTTATCGGTGAGTTTTTTGGTGAATAAAAGACAAAAGGTCGTCTTTGTGAAGTACATCGGTTTTCTTCCCTTCGTTCCACAATCCAACGCCTTCCTCCCACCACCAAGCGATGTTCTTACTAACACAGTCCCTAAAAATAAAATTGAGATGAAAAATAATTATCAACAAAACAAATTTGAAAAACAAACAAAATCTAGATGGAGCCTGGAACCATACAACTAGATTACTATAATAAAAATTCCTAACTAAGTAAAATTCTTGTTTCAATATCCATTTACTGTCTAGTTATCATTTTAATGGGTTGGTTTAATCAATTTTCTACTTCAAACCCTAATTTGATTAAACTAAAACATGAATTTTCAATTAAACTAGTTTAGAATATCACAACAAAGAACAAAGGACAATAATTGAATAATTTATCTGGTTAACATCCTGCGTAAACCAATTACTAAGGAGAATTCTCGGAATAAGGTGGCCAAAATCTATATCCAATGAAAGATTATGGACTAGAACATAAACTTACCCATCATATAGAAAATAAAGAGTGTAAGTGGAAAGGACACACATCGAGAATGGAGAGGAGAAATTATGAGATATGCACTTGAGTAAAAAACCCACGAGGAAGAGGTGGAAGACCTTGAAAAAACAGAGAAGAGCAAAGGATCAAGGAACTAGGGAGAGATGGGGGCAGGTCTCAAGTGATGCTAAGGACCAAGAACTAGAGGAGATCTTTACGGCTTGTGTTCCGGAAAGAAAATACAAGGTATTTAGGGCAAAAGGAGAAGGCGAGAAAGACCTAAACAAATATGGTTAGAAGAAGTGGAAGAGGATTTGAGGAATAGAATGGGGGTCACCCCAAGGAAGGGACACATAGAAGGATTGGAAAGGTCTTTTGAATCAGGCAAGTATAGCACCGATTAGTAACTAAAAGTAAGTTTAAGCAACAGCAATTCAAAAGATGTTTGTAACTAATGTATATTTTGTTTTAAATTAAGTGTTAATAACATTAACAAAAATTAGACTATCAATCCAGTTTATTACAATCAAGTTCATTAACTCGCTTAATTTCTTTTGCATCTAATCAATATTATGTCATCACCCACTTTACCCATTAATGTAATCATTATTAAAAGATGCATGTCTTAAATCCCTGGTAATCAATTTCAGGGTAATTGTTGGTGTTTAGGATTTAGTTCGGATAAAGGTTCTTCAAATAATGCATATCTTATGAATTGTAGTTTTTATAGTGAGAATAAAAAACTAACAAAAAATCTCTTATAAATTTGATTAACTAACAATTTGACTTATTTAAAAGGGAACAACTCAGTTTATTATTATTTATACAACTCTGATTTCTCAAAATTAATTAGAATAAATTGCGGCAAGATTTTTTTAAAAAATTGAAAAAGTTGTTGTTGTGCCTAGATGATAATATAAATATTTTTTGTGATAAGATATGTAAAGACTTTTTATAAGGAATTATCTTTTAAGTTATCATTAGATCTATTATATTATATTTTTAATTATTTTTTTAGAATTGTCTTTTTATAAGGAAATGGAGATGGTATAAGTGCCCTAACACACAGTTAGACAAGATCCTCACTAATTGTTTGACTTTCTCAGTACTAAAGTTATTCAGGATCTTAGTAGTAATGGTAGTATGTACTAGTTATAGGACTAGTACTAGCTGGTAATATAGCAATTAAGCCTAATTGAAGCCATTTTTAATAGCCCTGTAGTAGAAAGTTCCAGCAACTTCAAAGGTCACACCTCTGTACTATGTACCACCGAAGTGAGTAGAGTATGGTGCGATCATTATTAAGCCATGTAAATCAGAGCAAGCAATGTAAAGCAGAATCAAACCCATAACCTGCCTTTGATTCATTGATAGCCAAGCTAACATGTCAGGTGTCTAATTAGCGGACAGGTGTCTAGGGTCCCCTCTCTCTATACTTAAATAATTTTAATCGTATGAATTATACCAATTTTTTTATCTCAGATTATAATAGGACAAAATAGTACTAACCTGAATGTTGCTATAGAGTCCTTAGGTCGATTCTTCTCATATTCAGATTCCTTAACCTTTGGACTAGCGTAGTAATAATGTCCTGTACCTCTGCTCTTGTATCTCGCCCACGGTTCTAAAAAAAAAAAAAAAAAAAAAAAAAAAAAAAAAAAAATACATCCATAAAATCTAGTTCTTCAGTGTATTATTATAGGGTATTTGTTGCTATAAATGATTTCCAATGCCAGTAGCAATAAATATAGCTATTCTTGAGATACCAACAAACATATTAATGCCTAACTCAGGCTATAGTAGATTACTACGAAGAGTGCAAGAAGAGTTGACGTCAATAGAATAATGAAAAACGGAAAACCTCTCCACAAAATGAATGTTTAATAGACTGTGGTATCTGGCGATACTTACACATATATATTGAATGTAAGTTAATTAAAATTAATAATTTATGTAATTAAAAAAAAAAAGAGTTTAGTTAAAAGTAAGTAATATTTCATATTTAAATGTAGAGAGTTTGAATATTGCTTTGGTGATGCTTTGCATAAACCAGTTATGTAGCGCTCAGGATGCTTGTTGATGGATTTAGGAAAACATAAATATTGCGCAACATTACGTTGTTACCAAGTTAATCTAATTAATATAATTTGATTGATTAATATAATTCAATTATAAAAATGTAAAGGTCAATGTAATTCTTTCTAGCTCTGATCTTAAATAAAAAAGTTTTATTGACGTAAAATTGATAAAAAAAAATTATTTTGTAAATTTAATTAAAGAAAAGGTTAATCTAATTAGCATTGGCTAGATTGTAAGATATAGAAATTGCTATAGAGGTAGGCAAGAGTGGGGAAGCCATTTGTTTGCCAGTTCCTGAGAACGACGGATGTAGGCTACGGATCCGTCAGCGACGTAAAATGCTTTTTTTTTTATTATAGCTTGAGCTATGTGAGTAATGGCCGATGTGGTCAATTTAATGTAATTTCTTTATAACTTTCTGCTTCACCATAATTTTGGAAGGCCATCTGTATTTTGACTAAGTGTAAGTAATAATTACTTTCATAAAAAATTATTTTTTGATTTAATTTCTGTAATTTTAAAAAGTTGAGTAGTTTGGCACATGGCTAATTTTTTTGGTAATTTTTAAAGGGCCATTGCTTCCGTTCCAGAATTTCGATAACTACTTCAGAATCGTCAAATTAAACGTATCATGAATTCTTCATAAGAAACCTTCACCATTTTTGATAATTATTTTATCACATTTATTTTTATATTTTAACTAATAAAAAAAAGTTAAGAGTCATTTTTTTGGAGTTTAGACTTAACCTAAAAGGTTGATCAGTCAATTTTATATTTTCGCTTAACGATAAATTAATTAAACATGATGTTTAATATTATGAATTAATTAAAGTAATTAATTAATATACAAATTAATGTAAAAAAGGAAAATTTACTGATTTTAATTTCAGTTTTCTCTAATATAAAAAAAACGTGCATTTATGTGAAGCACATTTTTTGTTTAAGTGTTCAGTAAAGGGTTAAACATATGACACTGTAAAAAATACATAATTGATAAACTCTTTATTACATATATATATTTTGACATAATTGTAATATATAAAAGGTTCTATTTATCAAATTTTAATTTTAACTTGGATTGTTAAAATCTTAGCCAGTAATCATATGGGTCAGCTAGACCATCTCTTATGAGTTTTTGTTATATTAAAAGCCTAATGCTCGCCAGATATCAGAAAATGAAAGTAAATGTAAAAAATGTATTTTGGTATTAATCCAAAAATTTAAAAAAAAAAAATAATTTAAAATTTTTTTTTAATAAAAAAAATATTTTATTCTTGAAATTGTAGTGTACTTCTTTGGACCACTTAGCTGGTCGCCCTGTGTAAATTTATTTAGTTTTAATAGAATTTAAATTTTAGATTTTGAGTTTAAATATTTGAGCTACCGGATTCCGCAAGACAGTAGTTATTATTAGTTTCCTCTACATTTTACCAGCACTGAGGATAGCCAAGAGGCCTAAAAGTTGATATGTGAAATAAACATTCATTTTGAGGAGACTTTCCGTTTATCATTATTCCACTACGTTCACCCTCTGACTGGAACATAAGTCCGTGAAACTGGTATAGTTCCAATTTCGACCTCTAGAATTGCTAATGCAAGGACCAAGCAGGTGGTCTAAATTCTTTTTAAGTCTTTTGCTCACCAGGTATATGCTTAACCTCATAGTCAAAATTCTTTTGATGCCTTGAGCACAGCGACATATACCTCTTAGTCTCTTCCCCTCCAGAGAATTTTTGGTTTAAACAACGGCAGTAGACCAGTATTGGTTTTTAACATTTTTGTACCAGTCATTCCCAAAAATATTATTAAAAATAAATTTAAAAAAAAAAATAAATAAATCAATCAATCAATTGGGTAAAAATGACCAAAACCAACCTTTAGTTGTACTGAAAAATAGAAGTCCTTTGGCCGCAAATGCAAAATCGTCAATTTCAACAATATTCTGAGGTCCACCTTTCAAATCTCTTTTATAAACGCTGAAACAAAAAAAAGATGAAAGTGGATAAAATAGTCAAATTAAAATTTCAAAAATATGAGGGCAGCTACTTTAGTATAAATCTAGGGGGGTGCATTCTAGCTGGAGAATAACCAGTGTTTGGAAAGACCAAACTCAACAACCAACAGTGTTAATAAACCTTCAGTTGTTTTAGCAGTCAACTGGGCACAGACCTCATTTAGTTCAGTTGGTAATCATAATATTACCTTCTTTGTTGCTTAAATTAAAAGTTAAAAACATGTTTTATTTCAACAAATCATAAAATTTGGTACAACTACTGTCCTCTTTATCCTACATTCTGATTTTTTATTTGCTATTATTCAGGAACTTAAAAAAAAAAAAATAAATAAATAAATAAAGTTTGTAAACGTGATCACTAGCAATAGCTTCAAACTCAAACCAAACCAGTATAATTTTATAAACTGGTAATAACACTTTATGCAACCGGAAGCAGCTACGACACTAACCACAAAAAACTGTCAGACGACCTGGTTAGTCTTTCTGAACTCTTCGTTATATTTATGGTTAGTTAGTTCAGAATACAAATGGAAAAATAGGTAGAAAATTTACAACATAATATGATAGAACTCATAAGCATTCATGAGTTCCGTCACAAACCGAAATTATTTTTAAAAAATCCTAAAATAAACTGACCTTTCAAATACCCGATCGATTTCTTCAAGGCTAAAAGGTTCGATAACTCTGACTGGACTCACATGTGGAGTAACTCTCTTACACAAAGCTTCTGTATACAGCCTACACATCTTCAACCTATGACAAATAGACAGAAAAAATTATAGCAAATATTGTACAATTAGTGGTTATTGTTCAATTTAATGGTTAAAATTTGATTAAAGTATTAGTGCAGTACACCTTTTTACTCTCTCTGAAGAAAACTCTCTCCACCCTCGGCTGGGAGAGTTGAAGGCCTAAGTTTTTGGGAATGAAGAAGTAGTGGTTAGGACGAAACACTTGTTTTCAAACATAGCGATCAGGCCACATTGGGCCCATTTTACCACATTTGGGCCATTACTAACCCCATGGTGGAGAGTTCCAGCTACTTCCCACATCATACTTATACATGGTACTGCCAAATCGGTTATGGTGTGGTCATTAGTGAGATATTTAAATCAGAGCAGCATGGCACCTTGGTCATGCTGGCTCCCCTTTTGGGAATAAAAGGAAGGTATCCTCCTTATTAATTAAGGCAAAGGACCTACTACGAGTGTGTATATTTTGAAACATTAATAAGCAAATAGAAAGATACCAATAAACAAGAGGGGTGAAATTCTCGCAAGAGGAATCCTACACTAATCGGCAGTGGCAATGGCTTAATTCACCAATGCTGCAATGAAAATAACATGCATAGAGTGTTCTTCCTCAGCATTAAACTTAAACTTCACTGAGGGATCTATAAGCTACAAAAAAAAAAAACTATAGCTGAAAAGGAGGCTATGCCATGATATTGGGGGTTAGTTTTTGCTACATTTGAAACTATATCCTATATCTTTATCTTAAATACATGGAAATACAATTTTTGAAGTTACAGTTTTCAGAAATACAAAAAAATAGTAAATTCTTTTATCTACAATTGATATGTATAATTATTCTATCTCTGTTTAGATTCGTAGAATGTGATTCTTTACACACCTTGTATTAATTGCGCATGCGTGTCTCATAGTTTTGAAGAATTCCTCTTCTTTACCACTCTAGTGCCGTAAAGAAGAAGAATTCTTCAACTTTACACACGATAAGCGAGTTTGTTTACATTTAACATAACTAATTTGATGTTTATTTAATAAAAGTAACTGTTTGTATAGATTTTTTTTGTGAAAATCAATGAGTGATTTAAGTGTTATGACGAATATGAGGAGAATAATACGCCTTCCGAAATAATTAATTCGGCACAAAATACAACTAATGAATTGATGTCATCTTTATCAAAAGTGAAATACAAGCTTACATACAGGAAGTTTATTTATTTATTTTTTTTTTTTTGTAATTATTATTAAAATCTAACAATCATAGATAAAGTACGGTACGCAACTCGTGTGAAAACGGCATTTTACATTTCTCGTGTGGTTTTACTACTCTTGCTATCGCTCGGGTGCAAACTCCACACTCACATGCAAAATGCTACTTTCCACACTCGACGTGTAATGTACTATTATTTACTTGTGCTACCTTAAGTCAATTATCGCAAAAATTTATTTTCCTGTAAATAAGATTTCCATTAGATGAATATAAGGACCGAATCATATTTTGACTAGGCAGTAGTATAGGCAATCCACAAGTTTGGCATTTAACAATAACTAGATTTCATCCATTTTACCATATAGCCAACATACAGAGATAGAGAAGACCTCTCTTGCTGTAAGGCACATAAGGGAATGAAAAAGAATAAGCCATCAACTTGCCGCTAAAAATATTAATAATGTATAATTTTCCAGGATGAATTTAATGCTGAAAGCGCACTACTCAGTGTCAATAGCAATTCAATATTATATTATCATAACTAATAAAATCACTTATTATTCTAGAGACCAAATTCCTAGTTTTGTAAAATAAGAATCATTATTGTTCACAAATAAGTTTACCTGTCTTTGAATTCTCTAGTGGAGATATCTTCAAAGCCTAAAGCGTAAGCATCTAGAATGTGTAAGGAAGTAAACCGTCTAGGATTCTTCCCTTCTCCAACATATTCAGTAACTATTTCACCCAGAACCAAAGTACCGGGACTAAGTTCAAATGTACACTGGCCTACGAGGTCCCACTTTCCTCTATTGCACTGATAACGGGCTACATGGTCACGTCCTAAACCTGTAACAATTATACATTTTATAATTAATTATACTTATTACATTTATTAATTATACATATTTATTACAACTATAATTATTTTCTCCAAATATATTAAAGCAGAGAGAACTATTACTGGGAAAAAAAGGAAAATAAAATTCCATCATTGCTTTAGTGTTGAGTACAGAATAACAACATATCAATATTCCAGATGATATGCAGTGTGATACATTATGTACTACCTTCTTTATAAACACATTTGTAGATCTAAAATTCCCAAAATTAACAAATAATTTCATGAACAACTTTCTTTTAATGATTGGTGTTTCTAAGGCCGCTCCCTGACTTGTCGGTACAACATCGGTGCGGTATCGGTAAGATATGATGCCGATGCGGTAAGATTCTTTACCGAGCGCCTGTATCTTAGTAAGATTCTTTACCACGCGGTAAGGAATCGGTATACCGAGAGTGGGTAAGGACATGCAGTAAAAACAGAAGCGGTAAAATACTCAGGGTGGACTCATTAAAATACAGGCGCTCGGTAAAGAATCTTAGCGCATCGGCATAATAGCTTACCGATACCGTACCGACAAGTCAGGGAGCGGCCTAAGTGTAGTTTGTACTCTATCTTGGGCATAGAACTTAAATATAATTTAGGTAAGTGTAGCGAGCTTCTCACATACAACAGAATTTGCACCGTCCGTTTGATTGTCTGTCGATCAGTGTTCTTCACCAGCAATTCTTGGTAAAGATGAGCTTTAAATTTAAAATATAATTTGTCAGAAGTAGATTCTATCTTTTATCTATTTAACGAGAAACATTTATTTTTATTCATTTATTTATCAACAAAAAACAGCAACACCACTATCAAGTGATATAGATTGCTAAATCCATAAGATCAGATCAAAAAGTTTGAAAAATAATAAAAGCCCTAAAATAAATATCGACAAAATAAAAGTTTACTATATGTTTTAACGTATTGATTTTAATTTAATTAAATGACATAAGAATTGACTACTTATCACAATCTCTAAAATTTGTCAAATCTACACACTGGATAACATTACCCACAGAAAAAAGTAAAGTAACTTTTAAGGGATGGGACATACATCAAATTGTAGGGCATGAATCACTGTTTCAAAATAACCATTATTCCTTCGTCAAAAATTATTTTCACCTCACACTGTTTTAAAACAACAAAATTTAATATTAAAATATAATTTCAACTTAATACAAGCAGAAGCTTTTGTTTAGAGACGTCATACAGGAATAATAGTTAAAAAAAAGCTACAGGATGGGTGAAGTAGTTGTAGAATTTAAGGAGGTTGGCGAGGCATCTCCAACTTACTATCTTATCTACCATCCTCTTATATAGTTTACACTTAACATCGTTAACCATAACACATCATCATGTAGTATTGCCTAAATATTCAATGTTCAATGTTAGAGAAACATGATGCTTAGTTTATATTACTTCTTACTCTTTTGTACATTCCTATTTCAAACCGATAAGAAAGATAATATACATTATTATTAGTAGATAATATTCATAATATTAATTAGTTAAGCAAGACATTAAAGATTAACTTAGCATACTTCAATATAAAATCAAGATGCTGTTTTGATCATTATATAAAGTTAACATACAAAAGAAATAAGTTAGCTCCTGTTATATAAAGTTAACATACCTAAGAAGAAAGTTAGCTCCTGTTGTATAAAGTTAACATACCTAAGAAGAAAGTTAGCTCTTGTTATATAAAGTTAACATTCCTAAGAAGAAAGTTAGCTTCTGTTGTATAAAGTTAACATACCTAAGAAGAAAGTTAGCTCCTGTTGTATAAAGTTAACATACCTAAGAAGAAAGTTAGCTCTTGTTATATAAAGTTAACATTCCTAAGAAGAAAGTTAGCTTCTGTTGTATGAAGTTAACTTACAAAAGAAATAAGTTAGCTCCTGTTATATAAAGTTAACATAACTAAGAAATAAGTTAGCTCCTGTTATATGAAGTTAACATACCTAAGAAGAAAGTTAGCTCCTGTTGTATAAAGTTTACATACCTAAGAAATAAGTTAGCTCCTGTTATATGAAGTTAACTTACAAAAGAAATAAGTTAGCTCCTGTTATAAAAAGTTAACATACCTAAGAAATAAGTTAGCTCCTGTTATATAAAGTTTACATACCTAAGAAATAAGTTAGATCCTGTTGATTATTGCCAAGAACACTATAGTGCCAGTCGTATACTGAAGGATTAAATGCCGTCTCTAAACTAGCAGGATTAAGTGAGGGTGGAGATCTATGAAGAAATACTGAAAACAAATACATACAATAATAAATTGGCAATAAAATTCATACTATGCAATAAAAAAACGTCTAATTTGTTTGAGGCATTGCAGATACAAAGGTTGAACTCATAATTTATTATTTTATTGCTTACTGATTTTTAAAATATAGAATTGTCGTACGCTAATCTCCTCTAATGTTGGTTAAAGAGCAAACATTCAACGCATAATTACCTGTTCCGCTTTTATTGTTGAATATTTTTTGAAGTACATCATCGACAGAGAGTGATTCAGATTTAGTCATCTTGTCTGGTACTTGCCACAGTGAGAGACATTCCCTTCTTAAAGCGAACTGTCTACTTTCAGTAAGAGTACTGTCTCGGTAGAATGCTGAGATCTTGGCCAGATTAACCACCTGTCTCTCACCAAGTCTACAAATAAATAGAATATAAGAGAGAAAAACAACAACAATATTTCAAAGGTCAAAGGAATATGATTAGAGAAGCTTCCTTAACCTTGGACACACAAAAATCAATTATTACTGATAACACTAATATGATAGCTGGAAAATTCGGCAAGGTTGCTCTAATAGTGTCATCAGGCTCTGACGCTAACAAATAATATCGCAGAAAAAAATACTGTCCCTCCCTAGAATTGGCTGGAGGTAATTGTGTCCCAAAGACATGCCGACAATGAAGATGTGAGACAGTGTACATAACTAAGACAAGGTAAAAGGAACCTGGGCTAACTTGGAATTTGGACTAACATATCCAATCTGAAGTTAAAACAAAAGAGAAAAGGTAGAGGGGATAATTTACTCTTCAAGTTTTGATATATATCGTTTTTTTTTTGTTTTTTTTTAATAAAACTTTCAAATACAAAATTAATTATTTAATTATAAAAAAAAAATATATATATATAAGTAGAGATTTTTTTTTAGAAATTATCATTATCAGAAACAATAAAACAAATAATTTTATATTTAACTTCTAGTGGTATTTAAAAAAAACGTAAATTATAAGGAAAAAATATACTCATAAAAGTTGTGAACTAGACTAAACAACATTTACTGTGTTTTCTATTTATTATAAGTCGTTTATAGCATTAAAATGCATAACCGGTGCCAAATTATTTATTTAAATTAATAGATTTTTGTAACTGAAGGCCCCCGTACACGATCAAATATTGTGCGCAAACCTGATGTCAAGCAAATTTAGGCCATACATGTTTGCGCAAACATCAAACAGCCCCATACACGGTCAAAATGTATTGGGACTTAAGAAACAGTTTTATTAAACATTACCTTCTTTCATATAAACAATTGTGCAATAATATAGATTGGCAAACATTTGGGAAGGGTTAAAAGTTAGATCCACCTGATAGCAATTAACCTAAAATTCTATCTATTTATTATTAAATGGAGAGGTTAAACGATATTATAAGTATTTTTTTGAGACCATTTTTGTCTTTGAGATCTTTTGAGTCTTATTCACTTTAATGTTCTTTGCTTTTATCTGCTTTCAAAAATGTACGGTTAATAATAATTCGAAATTAGTTATAGAGGACCATAAGGTTTATTCTTAATTCAGCAAAATATATGCT